>CM021110.1:161623727-161777104 GCA_007115665.2 Sequoiadendron giganteum | reverse complement strand
GAAATATACTTTATAGGCTATACCCATGGATGCATACTTGAAACCTAGATCAATGATATCACGTATGCTCAATATTTTGTTATCAAACTTTTCTCTAGTTAACTCAGTAACCTTGTCATTATTCACAACCTTCATCATTGGAATAGGTTTGGTTGCACACAACCCCATTACTACCCTAATTTCATCTTTGGTAATCTTGTAGGATTTGTCTAAATACATTAATTCATCATGAATTCTGCTCAAAATGATTCCCACCCATTCAATGTTATCACATAAATAAGGAAAATCTTTCCAGACATTAAACCCCTTAGCCGATGAATTTATGTACTCTGGTTTGTACACAACATACTCATCATTCAAAAATTCATGCCTCAACACCTCAATGTTTGTTTGATCAATTTCATTCAAGGGACATGAATATAAATCCTTCTAGCTTCCATGTACACCACATTAGCAATAACTTTCGAAAACACACCATCCTTATCTACCTCCATTTCCTTGAAAGGACACTTATTATTGTTGAGGCAGATTTTAGTTGCACACCAATAGATAGATAAATTATCACATGAACACCACAAGAACCTATCTTTCTTGAAAGATTGCACCGGGAAAACCTATATATAAGGCTAACTCAGCTTAATCCCAAGGCTCGTTTATGTCAGGTCTTAATGCACTAGGTCCACTCAGGGTTCATTGTGATAATGTTGTTAAACATGAGGGGTAAATGGTTTTTAAGGTATCAGAAGGTATCAGAAGGTATTATAAAGATATGCAAATAATATCAGTTTGATCATTCAATAACTTCATGAAATCAACAAATCTACAACAATATTTTATGAAATTCAAATAACTTGCATTCATCCAAGCAAATTTAGCTTTAAGAATTCAACAATTTCATGGAATCAAAAGATTTGTAATTAAAATTTCATGAATTCATTACTTGTCGGAACATTTTCTGAAATTTAAACATCTATTCTAAAATAAAGCAAATTTTTTTACTAAAAAGTAAAATTTCTCCCAGGTATTATAAACTCATGTCTCAAGAAATAACCAAACCAGAGAAAACCATTCCATATGTCACCAAATTGCTTCACAACTAGGCACATAATGATGCGACATTTTAAAGAAAAGGGGGATTATTTTCCACCGGATAGTGTTAGTATGCACCCTTAAATGGCACATAACATAGTCTTGTCTGATAGGAATAAACAATCAGCTACGTAAGATTTCATATCAGGAAATAGCTTTGAAATTGGCTATGATATTGATTAACTTCTAATGAAACATACAAGTTTATAATCTGGAATGGAACAAAAAATAGGAAAAAGAACAAAACTTGAAAAAGTTTTGGTTCTCCAACATCCACAAATTGTGAAATTAAAATTAAATAAAGCATCAAATGGACTTTTATAGAAACAAGGCCCTAGAGATTTTAAAATTAGTCCATCAAAGAGAATCAGAAAATAAAATAAAATGTAACACCTAGTAGGTGCTAGTTTTTATCAAAAAATTCTAGAAAAAGTCAAAACTTCTTCATTAGCAACAATCCCCAACTTTGGGTTCCAGTCCTCAAGTACTTTGCACAAAACAAGATTGTAGATGCTTTTTTAAAATCTCTGAGACTAACAACCTTCACCAAGACTGGGAAAAAACCTGTAAAATTCACTTCAAAACTATATCGACGCATAAAACTTTCGGTATCCAGTATTTGGCCATCTATTCTTCTTCATTGAACTCTGGGTCCAAAGATTCATCTTCACCTTTCCTCTATTGATATTCCTAGAAAGCGACCAACACTTGATGCATACACTCCTTTGGAACTCCTTGGGTCACTTTCCAAATTTACTTAAGCCTAGCATATAATTTGTAATTAGGGATAATTAGATATAAAACTAGAATAACAAGATATCAAAACCCTAACTAGCACAATAGAGTACAAACAAGCATAAAAATCAAAATAACAAGCAAATGCAAACCAATCTCCAAGCTTGAATTGATTTATCTCCATTGATCTTCTCCACCTGCATGAGAATGCATGATTTTGAAGGTTTGAATGTTGATATGTTGATTGCTCATTTTTGCAGCATAATGATAAGATGAATATGATAGAAGAAAATAGATAGATAGATGAAAAGATTAAGAGAAATTTTGGCAGAGTGAGGATGCTAGAAGAAGATTCCCCAAATGACCTATGGAAGGCTTGATTTATAGGAGAAGGCTGATTTGATTCGATGACCAAGATTAAAAGTCAAATTTGTGATATGTGTGGCTAGGATTAAAAGTTTATTTTAGTGTCTATGACGCACATTAAGTGGATTATGACATGAGGCTAAAATTAAGATGTGAGGAAATAAGTGGGATTCTATTCTTTATTTTGGAAGAAAAGATGCTTATGATGCACAATGAATGGGGGGAAAAATAGGATGTGAGTGGGAATCTCATAATTTAAATAATAAAATTATTTGAATTATGTGTGCATGTGAAGAGTTGTAGTCATGTGACACATGTTGCAATGTGGTAAAAGTGAGAGATTAATTCAAATATTTAATTTGAATTATTTTGAGACATGTGAAGGGGAATTAATTAAATAAATGAGATTTATTTAATTAATTGGGAAGGTGATTAAGAGGAATAAATGAGATAAGTGGGATAGTGTAATGACCTAGGATAAAATATTACAAAATGTCTTACAAGGTCATGTATTGACTAGGTAATATTATGACATGGACAATTTTGGGTGTCTACATAATCTTCTGATATTTGAATGATGTTTTCATTTCTCCGCATCATTTCTGCTTCATATTTAACCATAGCATTCCTACACTTTATAATTTCATCTATAACCTCCTGAATGAATGAGTGAACATGATCCTTATTCACCCTTTCAAGCCATTCCTTGATAGCTTTTACCTCTTTATCACCCTGTCCCAAAGTCTGGGGATCACAACTTTGTTGTGCTAACATTTCAATAAAACTTTCATCTCTATCAATTAGCTTCTTACATCTCTCAGTGACCTTTTCAAATCCTTATACACATTGCATCAAAGTGTCACTTTCCCAATTTACTTATTTTTTCCACTTCTCATATACTGGAACTTCTTGTTCTATGGTTATCTTTTCATTCACCAATTCTCAGACATCTATCCAAATAAAAGCTTTTAACTCTCACCTTTCTGCATTAGTCTATTCTTGGTGAAATTGATATTCTCCTTCTAGTCTTTTAGACTTGTTACACCAACGGTATACATCCTTATGTTTCCTAATTGCATATGTAATTAACTCTTCTCCTTGCCTCACTAGTTACTCCATCCACTCTTTAAATACACTTAACTTATGGTGAAGTGTTGTAATGGAATCTACGTGATCCTTGGACATAAATATTAGATTTTGGGGCAATTCAATCCATGTTTGATTAGATTGGGCTAGCGACTTGATAAAACCTTCCAAGCAAGCAATATGCTCATTTAGCTCTCTTTTCTTTTGTTTGCTCTTATGTACCCTGGTGACAGTTATCTCTAAATTTACTTTCATTTCTTCTAATTCCTATCCCCATGATGAATGTTTGACATTGATTGTTGTTACCCTATAATCCTTAGGTTTCATTTCATGCTCGCTCTTATCTTCTACCAGAGTAGCTATTTGGAGAGTTCTCCTTCCATCTACATTATTCTTCATAGCATTTCTTGTCTTTGCTCTACCTCTAGGATTAGGGGTCTCTACTTCTTGTATTAAACTTTTGAGATCCAGAGGCACCAATTCCACCTCCAATGGCAAAGCCATTTGACTGAATAGCCAGTAGGTGATTCTTCGTTGTGCTTTGTCTCTTCAATATTTATTCATTCCTGAAGATTTGCATGTTCAAGAACTTCTCCTCTTGAACTATCAAAATTACCTATCACATCCCCCAGTACTTGAACACTTTTTATCCTCACTAGAATGGATTCTGGATTATCTTGATTCATCACTGTCTCTTCCTTTTCGAGACTTATATCCTCCTATCCTGCCATGTGTTCAATATTGATCCTTGGGGCATCATTTTCTTGCTTTCCTAAAACATCAGGATTCTCCTCATTTATTAATTCACCACCCAAGGTCTGTGAGGGTTCTACATTTTCACTTTCATCCTGGCCTTCTCATGATTTCTCAGAAGTCAACGGTTGTTCAACATCATCTTTATTTCTTCCTTGTGGAAGCTTATCATCAACTGTATCTTCTTTACCAATATTACCAATGGGATTCTGACCTACAATATCCCCTGTTCCCTCTTTCATCAATTTTCTTAAGGTTTCTTGCCTCTGGGGTGAGTGATCCTCTTATAAAATCTTCTTCTTTATCCATTGGATTTGACCCTATATCCAATACTTCTTCCACTATTGGCTACACTATGTGATTTTCCTTAGATCATTTTTCTTCAAATTGTTTCATCATGGAAGTTAACTTCTCCCACTACTTTCTAAATTCTTCTTCATTTGGCTCAATACTTTCCTCTTTTTTTATAGGAATCCTTCCCAATGTTTGTCTCATTTTTGTCATAATAACTGAAGGTGGAGAGGTAAATATATCTACAACCTTCTGAGATGAAGACCTTGTCTAGGTACACGTATGTGTCTTCATTCTCACCTCTTCATCAGTCATAGGCTGAGCTCTTGGATTTAAAATGGAAGAAAATGTTTCCTTGGGCTTTACTATTACATTTTCCTGACTAGCCACAATCTCTTTATGTTGGCTAGCTTTGGCGTCACTATAATTCTTTCCTCACCCTGTCCAGCTGCCTTTGCTTTTCCAACCTTTCTTTTCTTTTTAGCAGTCTATATATACACTGCTTCATCTTCTAATTGTTGCTTTCTCTTCACATTAGGTGGGTATGTGGGCTTTACCCCAACTTATTTTAATGCTTTACTATAACCATGAATCCAATGTTGAGTGTTTGTCAACACTCACTCGAAAATATCCTTAAAGGTTACTATTTCCTTCATAGCATAATCCGGGTCTAGGATAGGTTCATTAAAAATATTTTATTCATCATAAATTGCATTCAATTTCTCTTTGTCATCTGTATCCAACTACTCTGGAATATCATTGAGTCCAAGAAGTCTTGATACTTTTAAGGGAAAACTCTAGTATGATCGCTTCCTTACCTCATGCTCGTTATCACAATTATGCCAAAAATCTTCTAAATCATAAACATGAGCATACTTAATACCTATTTTCTTGTCAAGGTTTCCCTTCGAATCATAATTCTTTCGTTGGAGTGTAAAGAAATCTAGCTTATACAACTTCAAATCTTCCTCACATATATCAACACTTTTAGCCGCAACACATTTTTAATTCCCAATTGTGATGGGGAATTTGACAAAACATTTCTTGTGTGCTCACACAAAAATATTGTGAGAGGTTTGCATCTATCTCACTAATTCTAATAATAATTTTTTTCATTGGATACTTGGGTAGCATAAAGGGGTATCCTTTGAATCCTTCCACCTTGATGTAAGTGAAAGTAGGAAATTGAATGTACCAACCCCCGACCAACTGAGTAACACTCTGTGATTCCAGAGATAATCTTTTGGCCTTGTTGCCTTCCATTATTCTTACTTGCCTCATAGAAAACACATCATTAACCCTCCAGTAATGCTCTTGGTATTGGTGGATAGTGATTTGGGGTACATGAGCATAAATCAAATTATTCCTTGGTTCTCTACCCAGGGTACCAACTTTGTTCAATCCTTGAATATTTTCCTTCAGGGTGAAAGAGTAAACAACATAAGAAGACATATAAAACCATAGGGTGTCTAGGAAGGTCATTAAATTTTCATGCAGCCGATTGCTGATGAAACTTCCCTAGTGAATTCACACAAGGTCTTCCATTATTTTTGTTATAAGCCCAAACATCCAGGGTTCAAATTTGCTGGCATCTTTGAGTCCAATTATCCTGCTTAATAGGGTTATGATGTCTTGAAAATCATGAATAAAAAGACCTTTGGATTGGTCTCATTTGCTTGGTAATCTCATCCTAGAACCATGTTGCATTCATAAATTTCCTATTTTGTTCTTCTACACTCAATTATGTCATCTCCAGGACTTACATATCCAATGGATTCATCTGGCTAAATGTAGGGAGCCCAAATGTGTATACAATCCCTTTTATAGAGAGGTCTGCATAGACCCTCTTATTTGGGTCATACCAATTCATACATTCCATTACCAGTTTGAGGGCTTCCATTGCTAGAAAAAACCCTCCTACCAGATGCAATCCACTTGCAATGATGGTCTTTGAGCACTGAGATGAATTCTCTTATCGAATCCATGTGACTGATTCAGTGTCAATAAACCATCCTGGATGAGTGTCTGTAATTATCTCATTGAGTGATACAACTTGTGAAACAAGGGACTTGAATTCCTCATCTATCAGACTCCTTCTTGAATTGCTCATATTTTTCTAGGTTTCCTGCGTTATTAGTAGATATGTGCCTTGTGTATGAGTTGGGGTTAAATCTAACCATCCATTTTCAATAACTCATAAAACTTGCAATCTGCAATTAGGTTAAATTCCTTTCAAAATAATCAAAATTTTAGCTACCAAACTAGTAGTAACACCATTTAACCTGAGCCATGCATGCATAGAAGTATCAATAGAATTTCAATTATTTTAAGTATACCTGGTTTTGACAATAATACAATTTTCTGGATGTGACCTTGAAACCCTCGGTAGTTGTGTTCTTTAGCTTCTCGAGACTTACCTTTCTTTGCACGCCACAATATTGGTTTTAATTCTTTATTGTCCTTATAGGTGAGTAGTCTAGTGCAAGGTAGAGTGTTATGAAAGCAACCACATGCACGAGGTGGTGCTAAGTACATGTATTATTCACCACCTTCATGAATTTCCTTTTGCAATGCATTAATTTTCCTGAATAAAGGTGCAATCATGATAGATTAGGGTTCAAATCACAAACTGTTTGATTCCTACGTAGGGCCCACCATCAAAGAATAAAATGACAAAGGAAATTGATGTGGCACACTTACGTGTCACTTCAATTATTACGAGGAAAAGGATTTAGAAGCAATGGCACCTTTGGATACTTTCTGACAAAGGAAGTTGACGTGGCACACTTACGTGTCACTTCAATTATTACAAGGAAAATGATTTAGAAGCAATGCCACCTTTGGAAGTTGACGTGGCACACTTACGTGTCATTTCAATTATTACGAGGAAAAGGGTTCAAATCACAAACCGTTTGATTCCTACGTAGGGCCCACCATCAAAGAAGAAAATGACAAAGGAAGTTGACATGGCACACTTACGTGTCACTTCAATTATTACAAGGAAAAGGATTTAGAAGCAATGCCACCTTTGGATACTTAGCAATTCACAATCAAACGAGGCTTGAATCATATGACACCAAACCTTGGAAAGATTACCAGGAGCTGAGACTTCTACCCACCAGGTTCATGAGAATCAGGCGCAAAGGGAGACCTAGGACCAGGTGCAAACAAGACCAAATTGGTTAGAAACATATTCGTAACAAAAATTCCGATCTCTAGTTCTAAAGAAAAGAAAATCCACTACCAGGCTAACCAGCAAAGAGGGGAAACACACACACCAAGATAATTTTGTCTAGGCGACGACCCATTAGGCATGACTATCGGCCAAGAAAAAAGTGAAACTTTCCAAATATACAACATCCTTAGAGAAAAAACATCGACTCTAGGGACCCGGGGGTCCAATAATTCGATGCAATCAAGGAAAAGATTCTACAAAATTCCAAGTCCGAAAAATAAGAACTTAAGTGGGGCTAGGCAAGTTAGATTGAAACCTATCATTTTATCATTTCCTCCAAGAGCAGCACACCAAAGCAAGTGAAATCAAATGAAAGGAAAGAAAAGTAGCAGAAAAAGGGGGTCCATATTTTTCTGAAGAGTAAAATATGATGTGTTGTGAGACCACACAACAACTAGCAACCAAACAAACCAAACAAAATAATAAAAAGTCAATTTTGAACCTAATAACCATGCTTCAACTTTCTGTAGTCCTTAGATCATAAAAAATTAGACCCTCATTCTGACATTCCATCTTCACTTTATCCAACATACAAGATTAAACTTTACTGAGCTCACATGTGTAATTGATTTATTATGCTATAGTAAATTTAGAGCATAGAAGATGTTTGCATTGACCTACATAATTTGGTAATTTCATTTTAATCCAACCTTGGATAGAGCCTTGCTGGCAGTCAAGCATCCATAGCCCCGACAAGGTTATCTCTATAATTCCCCCAAACATAGCTCTACTTCCAGTCAGGTGTCCATAACCCTGATAGAGATATTTGGATAGCCTAAAGAGTTGAATTTTCTCTTTTGATATTTCTTTGATATTCATTTTTTAATTTTTCATTTGATATTTCTTTGTAAGCTCTTTTGCTTCAACTCGTAGGCAATGAAGCCTACTATTAGGTTGGGAATTACAATGATAGCAAAGGTTACCTTTTGATTTTTCACTCAATGCAAGCAACTGCTATCCTAAATTTAGTAGAATGATTTAGGTATGGAAATTTGTAGCTGAACATCAACTGAATGATTTAGGTTGGGTCTATTGAAATACCTCTTTTAGAAATAATGTGTCCCAACAACTTTCCTTCAGTCACCTCGAAGATGCATTTCTTAGGATTCAATGGAACTCCATAAGTTTCACACTTTTGTAATATTGATTTGAGATTATGAATATGATTTCCTCTATTCTTAGAAAATACTGTGAGGTCGTCCATGTATATGATAATTCACATGCCTACCAGATCTTAGAAGGCATAATCCATAGCTCTTTGGAATGTATCTCCAACATCTATTAATCCAAATGGTATCCTTCTATAAGCGAAATATACCCACTTTGTAGTGAAAGCAGTTTTCATCTAATCCTCCTTCGCAACCATTACCTGGTTATACCTAGAGAATCCATCCAAGAAGGACATCATCTATGAACCATTATTAATTTTTAGCACTTCATCCAACAAATGCAAGGGATAATTATATTTTTCAGATGCCTTATTAAGATTTCAAAAATCCACACACAGTCGTATATCTCCATTCTTTTTGATTGGCACTAAATTTTCCACCCAGGTAGAATGTCTGATAGGAAAAATTATCCTAGTTGAGAGGAGCTTTTGTACTTTCTTTTGAATCAAAGTTTTTAGGAGTGAATTTGTAGGTCATTGTTTCTGTCGGAAAGGTTTTGTGTTAGGCTTTAACAGAATTGCATGAGTAATGCTGGAAGTGTCATAAGTCATTAGATCTTCACATGTCCACGCTATAACCTTCCAATAGTCCCTGAGTGCCTAAGAAATATTTCTTAATTCTTCCTCAGTATATACCTTCCCTATAAACACATTCTTCATATCTTCTTTAGCATTCAAATTATATAATTTAGACTGTCCTCCGTTAGTTTTAGGCAGGTCTTTCTACTGAACTATCTGATCCACATCAAATAATCTTTCTAGCTCAATTATTCCTTTCAAAATATTATTATTCTTTGCTTTATATAATTCTTCATATTGAATTTCACCATCCGGGTGATCTATTTCTTCAATTATCTATGCCTCAAAGATACCAGTATTAGTGATAAATTCCAATATATGACAATCATCTTCAAACACCTACAAATTAGTAACATTATCAGGAACTGAGGGCAACTACACCAGCTCAACAGTAAACCTCCTCAAATCAGAAACATCTCATGGTTTTAGAGCACTAGTAGTAGTAGCCAAAGCATCTGCTCTTTGTTATAATCTTCATGGGATGTGGGTGATGTTAAAGGCATCAAAATATTCTATCAAGTCCCACACTCAGTGATGATAACTGGACAAGCACTTATAATGAAAAATATATTGTTTCCAAACTTACTTAACCACCAATTTTGAGTCACCAAAAAATTTAAGAATCTTAACTTTCTTCTTAATTACGAGCATCAAACCATGGATGAGAGCCTCATATTCTGCCACATTGTTAGTACATTGAGACTATAATCTATAGGTAGCAAGAAAATACTTACCTTGGGGGCTGATGAGCTTAACCCCAACTCCAATTCCTTGTTCTAATTTTGACATGTCAAACTTAAGGGTCCATGTTTGATCCTCAACAGCTTTAAGCTTAATGTTCTTAAGAGTTGACAAATTGATATTTTCGGTCTATCTTGCCTCCATTTTATCTTCAAGTGTTTCAAGCCTAGACCTATTAAGAGTTGTATTTTCTTAACAATGTTGACTTTCAATTATATGAATGATCTCTAAGCACATCACACAACTTTCTTTTTAATGTGCAGAATTGTGTAACCTGCACCAACCTTGCATCAATGAAATTTTTAGTGAATCTTTAGTTTTCCCACTCTTTCAAGCTTCTTTAGAAATTTTCTTCCAAAAAATTTCTAAGCGACTGTCTTCTCCTTTGGAAGAATCATAATCCAATTCGACTAACATATCTGTCCTGAGAGTTATTTGGTCATGCATTTTCAGCATTGCACATGAAAAATTCTTCTATTTTAACTTTGAAACTTCTAATTCCATATACTCTTGGTTCTAAATCTATGTATAGAACTTCATTTTTCTAATTATAATTGGTGATCAGATGTTTCATGCATGGCTCTCTCAATTCTAATTTGATTAGGGAATCCTTTCCAAGGTAACCACATATGTGAGAATTTTGTGGCTATATATCTATTTAAAGTATTTGATCGGTCTCTACTCAATAGCATCCCATAAGTATCTAATATCTCAACCACTTAGATATCAATATAATACTAAATTATGGGATCCAATACTAACTGCATATGAATGTTGGTTAACTCCCAGACTATGTTTACCTCAGTTTTGTCGAGTTGAGTAACTTTCTTCAGGGAATTCGTCGAGGTTAAACCTAGAGTATGACATATGGACAAATGCATCACGTTGGTAGATTCTCTAGAATCTACCAAGCAATTATGGATATTTTTACCAAATATTCTCAACGTTAGCAAAATTGGTTGGGATTCTATCTTCCCTTTAGAAAAGGCTACTTGCGTATCTTCCATAGGAACTATGTTTTTATCTTTTGCCTTAATAAATTTATCCTTCTCCTGTGTCTCTTTACTAATTGTGCTTTCTTTTGGAAAATATTCTAAGGTGTTCAGGAAAGGTTTCCTGATCACAGGAATTTTGAGCAATTCTGATAAAGAGAGGCTGATTTTTAATTTTTTGATTTCTTTCGCTAAATAATTAGTCAAATTATTTTGATTTGCGAATTCTATTTTTCCACTCCGTGAAATATTCGGTGAGTTGTATTGAGAGGTTACCTTAGGTAACCCTAGAGTGTTGATTTATCATCTAATGGAGTGTTAAATTTATTAGGCGGAATTGACGTAGTCAAAGGCCCTTTGAATCTAATTCCACTATTGGTATTACTTCTCAGGTTGTAGTTGTGTCCTTTCAAATATTTTTGGAAAGCATGGATTTCGTCAGCTTCATCCCGAGGTTTATTTTCATCTTGATAGGGAAACATACAGGTTTCTAAAGTCATGGTTGAATTGTCTCCTTCTTGTTCATAAGTATGACTCCTAGCAACAACGGCTGACTCAAAACACTTGTAACTTTCAATAACTAAAGTAGAGTCATATCCAATTGGAACTAACTCATTCCCCTAGGGTAGGTGGGAGTCATACTGATCATTATAATGAAAAACGAACAAAAAATATCTGATGCAATCTTAAACTATGGAAAAACCACTTTTGAATGAGCATCTGTATTATGGATTCGACACCAATTGTTCATGGCAAGGTCAACTAAATTTACCTTTGACATAAACCTATCATCGAAGGGATTAGTGTTATCTAAAGGTGTGAATACTCTTTCATTATTTAGTTATGTGTTCCAAGGTTTAGGTGGTCTAGGAGAATTATAGGTTTGAACTTGCAAATTTTGATTATTAATTTGAGAGTAAAAATTTTGATTTCTTAGTTGAGTAACCTCAATGGTTAATATTTTAATGTGGGCTATTATTTCCTTAATCTCTTTTTTGTCTTTCAAAATCTGAGCTCTTTGACTAATCTCTTGAGTTTGTGATAAAAAAGAATTTATGTTGGGACACAATTCTGTGATAGCTGGACAAGGGTGTGGGACTAAAGCTTGACTATTTCCTAGTTGAAAGAAACTATTTTGAGGAAATGTCCAATTCTAGACCACTGAAGGAAAAGAATTGGGAGCCATTAGATGATTTAATGGAACTTCATTCACACTCAGCATGGGATAGTTATTCAATCCATTTCTGCCATTTACAGGCAATCCACTTTCGAGGTGTTTCATTTCTAAGTTTACAATTACGACTTTAGCATAGGCTTTAGTTAGAGTATTAGGAGGATTTTCCCTTCGTTTCATAAACATCACATTCAAAGGATCTGCTACCATATGTAAGAGAGAGGGACCAACCACTGCAAGGCCCCAGGTCACAAAAGGCCAAGAGTGGAAAGGCTTCCCTAACTTACCTTAGTTTAAAGGAAGTTTAGGATAGAGGGATGAGAATGATGAAGACTATGTGTCCTTCGACCACTCTACAATCTCGGAAACTAAAGGGAGACTAGGTGAGTCACTTTTTAAGGTCAACTCTAAATCTCAGGTAGCTCTCTATCAGAGGATAGAAGCATAGTTCTGGGATGACAAAATGATGCATTGGAATCTCATAGGTGCACTAGCATCCGTACGACCAAAAAACCAGAGAGACGAGGTTAAATCCTCAAGAAAGGACTGCTAGCCTAGTTTAGAGGTTTTTTGAACAACATAATGAGATTAAGAAGAATGAAACATAAATACAAATGTGATAAAAGAAATATATTACCGCAAGGGTGACGAAGATAATTTTGTACAAAAATCCTTTCGCAAGCTTGCATCGAGATCTCTCCACCTGCACACAAAAAAAAAGGGGGAAATGTTGGGGCTGTTTAGGGGCTTGACTCAGTCATACCCTCATTTTGGTGTTTCCACCTCCACAGACAACCAAGTTTGCAATGATAGGGATAAAGATAAAGAAAGGAATACAAAATACGTAAATAAAAGACACTATAAAATAGTACGCGCTTACTCAACCAAATACGATAGAGGAGATGAGAGGAGCTTACCACCTCCATCCAAAGCGCTCAAGGCTTATGGAGGAGAAAATGAGAGGAACTCAAGCCTCTACTGCAATGGTGTTTGTCCTACACTCGTACTATCAGAGTGATGGAGTGGTAGATTTATGTAATGGACTGTGAAGTGATACTACAAAGCCCGTGGATGCTTGAAAGAGTGGAGAAAATATGTAGAGATGAACTCAAGATCTCAAAAAACCTTTGTTGAAGACCACAATGGATGAATGGATGAAGAATATGAAGGAAAGGATGAAAAATGGACATATTCGGTTCGGCTAGTTGAAGGAGGCATTAATCTTTGACTTCCAATCAAAAATGTAACATCTCTGTAGACTCTAGCCGTAGGAATCTTCCAGGGATGTAAGTGCACCACACGGATGTGTGTGTGCCGCATGGGCATCCCTGATAGAAACACCCCCACCAACACACAAAACATGCGCCAAGTGGAATGTGAGAAGCGAGCTTAAGTGGAATTAAGCCTCTGCCTTAGGTTTTCTAAACTATAAGGGGGTAAAAGGGAATTTGCGTTAGGGGTGAAAATTCACGCTTATACATTTTTCCCCCACTTTAGTGAGAATGAGTATTGATGAGTGCTTCGGTAAAGTAGAGTATTAAGGAAGTAACAAAGTAAGAGATGTATACTTGAATTGACGAGGAAGTAGAGCACGCTCTGGCTAACTCGAAAGTGTAGGAAAGGACTTCATAGTTCCACAAAACTACAAAGCTGAAGTATGAAAGCACCTCACAGGCTCACGGTCCTGCAAGGGAGGTATCCTTCAAGAAATTTCACATGAAGGAAACTAGGAAAATCACATTACAGACCTACAAGGAAGGTATCCCCCAAGAAATATCACATGAGGGAGACTGAGCAAAAGAGACTCCGTAGAGTCAGAGAGGGTGACATGTTTACCCACAGATAGTTCACATCAAGAAGTGGCCACGCAGGCCAGTGAACGGACAGTCATGCAGACCATCGCTAAGTTGTAAGAATTTCAAAGGGGTCCCTCAGGAACCCTTCAAAAGGAAGGAGGGTCCACTCAAGGGGTGCATTGTTTGAAAAGTGAAGTCTAGTCGGACTTCCCCCAAGCTAGATGTAAGGATGCAAAGTAGGTCTAGTCAGGCTACCCTCAGACTAGACATAAAGAAGTAAAACCGGTCTAGTTGAGCTACCCCGAACTAGATGCAAGGGTGTGAAACCGGTCTAGCCGGTTTGCCCCCGAGCTAGACACCATAGAATTTTGTTGAAAGATTTTGAAGGGGTCCCTTGGGAACCCAACATGAAAGGAAGGGGTCCGCTCAAGGGATGTATTGTTTGAAATATGATGTCTTCTTTCTTGAATTGATTCATCATCAAGGAATCCTTTCAAAATATGTTCACTTCATCAAGGAATTCGAAAGGAAGCAGATACACCCATGTGAGGGGAAGACTAAGACCATTCTCGCTTCAGAGGAGGGTTTCCAAGTCCTTTCTTTATGAGCCCATGATGAAGGAAACATGTTCCATTGGGGTTTCAAGTCGAGAATATAATTCTAGCGAGGAAATGTATGAAGGGTCTTCGAGAAAAGATTCGTTTGGAAATGAATGTATTTTCTAAAGACTGACTAATGTAGAAATAACGTTGTCACACATGAAAGGGACAAATGAAGCAAAGAAGAGAGAAAGATAAAGATAAAAACAAAGGAAAAGAGATCATACACAAAGGGCACAAGGGGATCTGGTTTCGTGGGGTTAGATCTACCTTTATTTATAAGTAGTCGGTAACCACAGTGAGAGGTGAAAGATCATCAATCCCCAACTAGATCAGGAAGAATGTACGAAAGACAAAGTAAAAATAAAAAATTGGGTCAACACGGAAGGAGGCCTATATGCTCCCGATGCTTGGCATCATCCCCAATTTACCAAAAGCCAATCAAAAACATGGAAGAATGAAGATACACATAGAGGAAGGTTTACAATGTAAACATCACGCTTGTATCCAAGCACCTACGGGCATGACAGGGGGTCATCCAGGAACATATAGCACAATTACGGGGGAAGCACATCACAACACACATCTAATCTAAAGATAAAGAAGAGGGTCTCCCCCTAACACTGGTCAACCAAGAGGTCATCAGATTCCCAGTCTAGATCATTGTAGGGGGAAGGATGATGAGCCTGCAATGGTGTAATGTCAAGGGGAGGAGCTTCCAATCTTCCTGCAATAAGGGCCAAGGCAGAGGGACCAGTGAGGTCTCCATCACTCAGCTCTTGTGGGTCTAAGGTCAACAACCTTGAGAAGACCACTGACAAGGTTGGAACTTCATCCATTTAGTTGAACATACACTTGACGGGAGTGCCATGTTTCACCTCGGTGGATGAAGGAGTTTGCACCCGAGGTTCATCGCTAGGCTCATTGAGAGACTCAAGAGTGCTGACAATCTCGGGGGAGGCCGAGACTAGTTTCGTCACTAGGACAGAACAAGTCAGCGTGGGGCCACCTTTTGGAGAAGGCAGGCTCTTTTTATGTCCTCCCTTCCTGGAGGGACCATGCTCTACCCTCTTCTTCATTAGAGGAGGTGAACTCCTCATAGACAAAGCAAGGGGGATTGAAGGAGAAGAGGAAAGAACCAAAATAGATACGATTGAAGTATTAACCATATCCATGGGATTTGGGAAAGGTGAGACATTTAGAATGGAGGTCAGCAGGGGTGGCTCTGCCAAAGGAGTGATAAACACCCGCACCTTTCTAGGCACATGTGCACTCACAACGGGCAGATCAAAGGAAGAAGAGGGGAAAGAGGAGGACACAATAGGAGGTGTTGTCTTCTCCTCCTCCTTCTTCTGCGCGGAGGCTTGCTATGCCAAGAGATCCTTTCACCAATGCTTGCACTCTTGGGCAAAGCAGTTTCTATGGCTTTTCGAACCAGAAGCTAGAGCTTGCAAAGGGATGGAAGGGTTCTGCTCAGCCATGGGAGTGTCTTCCATAGCTGTTTCCAGTGGAAGGACAAAATCTTTAATGGGAGAAAAAGGAGTAGGTTTAGAAATGGTAGGATGAATCGACTCTACCACCTTAGAGGTGGATCCTTTTCTATTCGAGGGAAAAAGAAGAGGTTGAGGGGAAAATTCTTTCCGCGATCATTTCTTTCTGCCATACAAATAGTACCAGGGTCCTAGGGACCCATTAGGGAGATCCGATATCCTGATCTTGGGCCTTTGCCAAGGAGGAATCATCAGAATCAACAGGTAGAACTTGGGATTGTTCATCCAATACTCTTCCCAAGAGAGGGGAGTAGACGCGTTAACGTGAGAGGGAGCGAGATTATCCTTTCCCTTTCAGGAGGAGGTAGTTGGCTGCTTAGGTACAGGAAGGGTCAAATTCAGTTTTCCCTTGCTTCCAGTCTTATAATTCACATAGTTCTTGTAAAGTAGGTTTTATTGATGGTAAAAATGACACAAACAACATAAAACAAAATATTTCTACTCTATTTCTCTTGAAAAAGAAAGACAACATATAGTAGCTTAACTTCCAAGGTCCTGGTAGTTGGTTCTCAACTGTGTGATGTCACTCAATTGGCCAATGCAATTGTAATATTCAAGGGGTCTTTGCTGGTGATAAGGAATACAAACTATCTTGGATTCATCAATATATGTTTAATGGGGGGGTTTAAATAAATTGAAAAAGATAGATCAAGGCATAGATTAGTAAAACATGAACAAAATTATTTAACATCTAGACATATATTCTTAGCAATGAGTGTTTCTTAACAGATCAAAACCATAACATGATGCAATTCATAGAAAAATCCATACCATTGCATACATTCATAGTGCTTAGTTTAATCACCACAACCATTCATCAAAATTCCACAAGATTAAAAAAAAACAAACTTCCTCATTCGTTGCCAATAATATAGATCAAAAAACATATACAAATTTCATTCATAGACAATTTAATGAAATAATATTTATAATTTGGTTTCCCCTATTGATTCAAATCAAATAAGAAATAGTTATGCACATCAAATCCACTGGCATACATATTGATTATGGTTCATTAACCTCATCCAAGAAGTTCAATTCCAACATAAAACTATATAAAAAGTGTATCTAAATTCAACATGAACTTTTAAAAGTATCTTTTGCTCAAAGCTATAAAAATCCTATCTGCTATCATCAGGTGGCTAATTCTACTTTCATCAGCCAACCTTTACAATATGGAGCTCAAAAGTACATATAGAGATGCTTAAGCACAAATTCCTCTCAATCAAAATTGAGATCCACTAATCAAGGAACCAAAACCTCCTCAAAAACTTAGACTGGTTGATGTTTAGTTCAAACGTTGATTACCCTGTGAAATGGGAGAGAAAAGGGGGAAGTCATGTGGCCAAAATAGATCATCCTAATGCCAACTCATTATAACTAGAGAAGAATTGTTGAAGAATATCCACATTAGGCCCATCGACCCAACTGTCTTCAAATTTAATCCTCTTCAACTCTGTAAAGGAAAATTTTTTCATATCTTTTAATTTAGTCAACTCTCTCCTAGCAGCTTTCACCTCTTCTTTAACATCCATTAGTCTATCTAACAATAATTCCTCTCTATCATCCTCTTTCTACATGACCTCCTGAAACCTATTGTCCCATTTCTCCTTTAATTGATTCAAAGGCATGACCTCCTTAATCGGTATGTCCACATTGACTAAAATGGCCACAATAGCTTCTAGTTCATCCAACTGCTCATTCAAGTCCTTACTAGCATCTTGAATTTCATTTCTATGCTTATATATGAAATCAGACCTAAACTGGATTATGCTTGAGGCTCTTTCCAAGAAATTTGCACTATCTTTTTTGAGGATTGATTTCTCAAGAAGAGTTGACTTTGGCAGTTTACTGGTATCTTTCATTTTCTGAACATACCCCCTATATTCCTCTTCCCACTTTCCTAAGTTTCAGTGTGGTGACCCATTTCCTCTATCAACTCTAGCATTGTCTTATGAAATTGAAAAATTCTTACCAACACCTCACCCACTTCCTAGTTAAGTTTATCTATCCATCTATCCATCATCCCAGACTTACTCCTCATTTGCACCAGATCATCAACTTCTCTTTTGCTGAGTAAGACTGGTGTTTCCAAGGCAAAAGCTTGTTGTGACCTGGGGGTGGAAACATCTCTTAAGAAAGTATGCAGTTGATCCAATTGAGCCTTAAGCTCATCCTTTCTTTGTTTGTCTTTGATCATTCTGGACTTTGTGGATGATGCTACAACATCAATCAGATTCATTTGTTGATTCCTTGTAGGCTTCCCTAAATTGACTGTGCGCAGTTGATAATCGGTCACCTGCATATCTCCTCTATCCTTGTCCACCACTGGAATTGCACATTCTGCAACGATCTCTCCTTCCTCAGTGAGCCTCGTGGAATGAAGAACTCTAGCCTTTTTTATTTGGTCTGTCCTTTTCTATTTCCTTCATCATTTCTTCCCAATTAAGAGGCTATGGTGGAGCTATTTGATTCTTCTCAAGATCCATCTTTAACCAGGTAGGAGCACTAGGAGTGGTATCCATTACTGTAGAGGAAGAGGCAACATCTGTAGAAGATAGTGACTGCAATAAAGTAACTTTAGGTTGAGAATCAACCTCCTGCACATTTTTTTATTCCTTTTCTGCATTCTCTTGTGCAACCTTCTCAGCCTCCTCCCTATCCTTCTGATCCTATAGAATTTTATCATCTCATTCTCTTTTCAACTGTTCTTCCTCTAACTTCTTCTCTTCAAGCAGTTTATCTGTCTCTCCCTCTGAATCCTTGAGCTTGTCCCACACTTCCTTTTCCTTTTGTTTTTGCTTAGCAAGCTCTTCAACATCCTTTTATTTTGCAAGCATTTTGATTCCTCCCTTTTCTTATGGGCCTCTTCAATCATTTTAAATTTAGCCTCAAGGGCCTCCCTTTCTTTTCTTTGTTTGGCCTTCTCTTCCTCCAACTCATGGATCTTTTGCAACATCTCCAATTTGTCATTTTCCTCGTTTACTCTGAGTTCACGCTCCTTTTGCTATTGTTGCTTGGCCTCTAATTGTTGTTGCATAAGTAATGCATCAGCTTGTGATTTTGCATCCATTTCCTTTTGTTTTACCAAAGCTTCAGCTTGTGCTTTGGCATCTATTTCTTGTCGTTTCATCAAAGCTTCACCCTGTGCTTTGGCATTTGATGCTTTCTTAGCTTCCTCAAACAATTCCCATTGGTTTTCTTCTATGAAAACATGCTCATCTTCATCAAGAGGTGCCTCCTCTAGTGTCTCCTTATCTGACAAAGTATCCTCAGATTTTGTTTCTATATCATGAATTTCCATCTCAACTCCCTTTCCCTTTAAAGTCTCAGATTCTTCATGGAGAGTCCCCTTAGGCATTTATCCACTTGGTTGCTCTGTAGGAGGGAGTTGAGATGGTGAATCACCCACAACTGATGTTGAGGCCACAGGTCTTGTTGGGACTTCTTCTTCATGTGCTTCAGGAAAATCTTGAGCTGGAGCTTCAAGTTCAAATTCCTCTATGTTAGGAGGGAAGAATTCCAAGGGCTCCTTTGGAGGCATTCTTCTCTTCGTTCTCTTGTACCATTGTGTGGTACTTGCACCTTTTCTTTTCTTGGAGGTTTGACCCCCAGGCTCCTTGGTTCTCAACACGACCCATTGGATACTTCTATCCAACACTGGTCTTGCTATTTGCTTAATATGTATTTTCTCCTCCATGCCCCAATCTACAGGATCTAAACTCTTTGTGCCTAAATTATGTGCCTCATATAAGGGATCCAAAACTACACCATCATATGATAGTGTTTCAGGAATGTCCACTTTAACCCCATATTCCACCATGAGTGGGATAGGAAAACTTTCATAATTCCTTTTCCTCAAGTCATATTCATCCTAAAGATCACTCTAGAAGTCCTCCAATAGATTGAAGTGTCTATAAAAAATGGAAGCAAGTAAGGAATTCATCTTCTTCTTTGGATCAAAGTGCTTCCTAGTGATATACAAGCCCAATTTGAGATGCATTAATTCATTGCAAACAACCTTAGCTCCTACAAGGTGTGGGAAACTATATTCACCCAACTACATGGGGAACTTATGACAACCAGGCTTATGCTTTTTACCAAATTTAGCATTAACCCCCAAGGATTGGTAAAAAAACTCCATTAAAACCATCTTGTTGTTGCAACATCTAGGGAGTAAGTGAGGATGACCATCAAACCCAGCCAACCTAAAATAAGTAAACTTGGGGTATTGGATAAACCAATATCCCCACTCTATAATGAATGCCATAGCCTCTTGGCTCAATCTATACCTTGCATCTCCCATAAGATGGTTAATAATGACATACATAAATCCATCATTAACCCTTTTGTAATGTAGTTCAAAAATCTGCAAGGATAGCTGATCATAATGGTTCCATACTTTATTCTGTCCATCAACTTCTCCCAAAAATCCCCACTCTGTTTAAACCTGGAAAAATGCCTCTCCTTGCTACTACATAAATGACATAAGAGGTCATAAAGAAACTCTTGGTTTCCCTCACTCTAACCATTTGATTGTGTATGCTTGTAGACACAATCATGGGCCAATCAAACTGTTGCTTGCCATCTAAGATTGTGTGAATGAATGGAAACATCCATTCTTTAAAGTGAAAAGCATCCCTTTTTCCAAACACTCTGGATAACATCATTATTATGTCCCCAACCTCTTTGTAGAATTTTGCCCTTTTAGGCTGATCTGGAAGCTTAATTAGAGAATTTTTCTCAGTCCTCATCCATTTCTTATTCAAATGAGCTTTGTTGGCTTCCTTATGATTACTATACATTTTCAAAGCCTCCGCCTCATTGAGCTGCTTAGGATTCCTTGGATTGGGGATATTGAACATAAACTGGAACATTTGGGGAGTTAAATCAATGATGACATTGCCTTGTGAATCCATGCACTGTCTAGTAGCCGGATTATAGGCTCCAGCTACTATTATTATTAGTTTAGGACATTGGATTGATAGAGGAAATACAGTGATATGAGCCAAGCCAGATTCAACTATTCTTTGGGTCCTCCCTTTTACCTCTTTAGCAAATGTTTTAGAGTGCAACTCCTCATAATGGAATAGACCTAGATTTATATGAGTTATGTTCACCCAATCGAACTCCACCTTGCTAGCAGTGATGATAGGACCCCGATGATTATACCTCAAGGTATAAGGGAGTTGTTCAGGCTTAACCTTTTTAGGCTTAGCTCTTGGTTTTGAAGTTTCTGCAGGTTGACTCCTCTGAGAAGCCTCCCCCGATGCTCCTGGCATTCTTTAATTTCTGCAACAAAACCCCTGATTAGATCTACAAGAAGTATATCAAAAACCCAGTTAGAGATCTTACCCTTCATGTACATCGGAGGCGGGACCAGAATGGACATTGAGCTCTCAACAAACCATATGGCGGGATTGGAGATAGAGTCGGAATGGTAATGAGAATCAGAATTGGAATGGACATTGATTTGGTACAATGAAGAAATTTCAAACTTATATCCTGTTCTGCCTCCGGTTCTGACTGTGGCGAACAACATTTTTATAAACTATAACTCATCAGAAGCGGTCCTGGAGACGATGTCAGAATGGTAATCAGAATCGGGATCAAAATGGACATTGATTAGGTACAATGAAGAAATTTCAAACTTATATCCCGGTCTGCCTCCGGTTTCAACTATGGCGAACAACATTTTGATAAACTATAAATCATCAGAAGCGGGCCCAGAGACAAAGTCATACATTCAATACAAACCAAATTTTGAGAACAGAATCAATCCCAGATCTGACCCTGATTAAAAAAAACCATGATGTCATTAGGGATTTCAATAGGAAAATGAATGACATCATAACCTAAAAATGAGGTCACCTGGCAAACCGAGGAGGCTTAAAAAAATAATAGCATGAAATCATCCCCATATGACCGAGAGGAAAAAATAGCAACTAGGGCACCATTTTCTAATTAAACAGAGATGTGCATAAAACCCTAGTTTATAAAAACCCTTCAACTCCAATATTAGGGCACAACTTAACCCTACTCGAAACCAACAAGCCGATATGTAAAAGAACCAGAAGGTAAAGCCACGGATAAAAAAAAAACACCATAAAATAATGTAGCAGATGATCGACACCTCCAAAAACCCAGGGCACCACAGTACGGGCACGAAGAAAACATGAAAACAATTTTGGCAAAACAAACAAACAAGAACAAAAAAATAGTAAAATAAAAGATGAATCGAAGACAAGGAAAACAAAGTAGAAAAACAGAGAAGAAAAGAAAAGCAAACAACAAGGATTCAAAGGAAAACGAAGAGCTACGAACCCACGCAAAGAAAAAAAAACCAAACAAAACACGATGAATAGAAAATGAAGAACAAAAACCCTACCTCCAAATGCAACCCAACAGGTTGGCCCTTGATGCGAATCCACACGCAAATACCCCCACCTTCGATTGAATTGTGCTCCCAAATGATCTACCATAGCTCTGGTTTGATTTTACTTGTTAAATAGTTATAATAACCAGCAAGTTAACCTTAATTAAGGTTAAAATAAAACCTCATATGTGTGAGGCATCTATAATTAATGCCATTAATGCGGCAGATCAGATGCAGAATCGCGGTGGGAATAGGCACAAGACTATTGTGCTACTGAAGTAAAGTCAAACAACAACAAGAAAGGTGGGACCGAAAACATAATGAAAATTGATTTGGAAACTTTTTTCAAGTTTCGAGTTTGGTTTTGATTCTGGTTCTAGTTCCGCCAACAAAGAAGAAAAGGAAAGAAAGAACCAAAAGAAAAAACACCGAGATCAAAACACGAAAAACAACATTGATCTCAAGTCCAAACAAACAAACCAAAAGGCGAAGGCAGAGATGGGATGGAAACAAGTTTGAGATTATATATAAATCTTAGACTTAATATCCATTCTGGCTTTGGCTCCGGCTCTGGTAAAACAACAAAGACAAACCCAAGAGACCAACGAAGAGACAAGTGAGACTGGGATCAGAATGGAATCCTCAAAAAAAGTTTCAAACTAGATTCAATTCCAGTCCCAGTTCTGCCAGAATAAAAGGAAAACAAAGCATTGGAAGAAGAAAAACTCCAAACTTTGTTGAAAAAAAACCAAGTACAAAAAAAAAAGGGGGACCCATTTTGACCGAGGCAAAATATGGGGTGGTTATGCAAGGCAAAATAGGTTCATTCTTTGTGGGAGTGGACCAACGGGAGAGAGCCAAAAGTGGTCCACCGAGTATCCCCCATGATATACCATAGGATGATATCCAGTATCATGCACCACGTGCACGAAACCCTCATGGGAAAACTTAAGGCATTTATGGATTACAGAGGTGATCCCATTTATGGAAGCCAACCAAGGTATGCCTAGCCTCACTCTAAACAGGTCTGACTCAGGAATAATGTCAAAGACCGTGTCTACGTTCTTGGGTCAAACCAGGACACACAACGTTATCGATCCATAAGGTTTAAGAGAAAGTCCATCATGCATACAAATGATGGATTTTGTTTTTTTGTATTCCTCCCTTTGTAGGGAATTTAAGAGTAATGTCTCCTCCATGATGAAATTCACTCTACTCGTGGGATTGACTAAGACCCCTGTCATAATGTTACCATTGAGGCAAGCAGGAATATAAAGCAGAGAAGGATTACCATTTGTTGGCACATCTTGCGATGTAAAGGTTACGTCTGACAAACCGATCACAAGTTGAGCAGAGGGAGTAACTGTAACCATGTTAACATATGCTTTGGGGTGAGAAATAAAATTAGAGGGATCAATAATCATGTTAGCATAATGTGCTGGAAACAGGTCCGTGTATATCTACAAGTCATTGTTAGCTTTCACCACTGACTTGTTTGTGTTTTGCTTACTTCCATTAAGATAGATAGTACCATCCTTGATGCGTTCCTATATCTCATGATGTAGGCGCATGCAATGTTTGGTATTGTGTCTATTAACTTGATGGTACTGACAATATGTGTTTTCTTCATACCAATTAGGGTACAATTATCTAACTAATTTAGGGGTGGCAAAGTAAGGATCTTATCTTTCACCAACTTCTGCTAGATGGAAGAATAATATTCTGATAGCTTCATAAAATTTTGGTTGCGTTTGAGGCCATTGTTTTCCACAACAGCTACTACATTCGCAACAGTTTTACCTCTTCCAGAGATTGATACAATAGATCTTCCTTTAGGATGGGAGCGTGAGGGAGGACCCTCAAACTGAACTACCATATGCTAGTACTCTTGTAAAGCCGCACACAAGTGTGCGAAAGAAGGATACTTCATGAGGGAGAACTTCTCTTGCCAAGGCCTTTGTAAGTTCCCTATGAAGACCTTCTATACATCAGAGTCGGGTAAAAAATATGAGATCTATGAGAAGAGTGCTTGGTACCATGCTATAAATTTTGTAATCTTTTCATTGTCCCTTTGTTTGCACTAAACAAGGTTTGAGAAGGTCATATTTTGTCCGATATTGGCTTGGAACTGTCGTAGGAATTAGTTCACAAGCTGATCGAACATGAAGATGGAATTATCGAGCAAAGAACAGTACCAATCCAATGTTGTATCTTTGAGGGATTGGGGAAATAGTTTTGCCATCAATGCATCGTGATGTAAAATTTTTGTGCATAAGGCGTTAAAGGTAGACACATGTGTTTGTGGGTCCCCTTTACCATCGTATTTCTTGAATTTTAGAATCTCCATCCCTTGCGGGAAAGGAGTGTTTAAAATTGTAATCGACAATGGGATGTGTTGGAAGAAAGGCTGGAAAATAGACTGGGTCGAGGCCTAGGAAAGGTTCACCAGCTAGTTCTTCATCTTCCTCATATTCTGAAGAAGGGTATTTAGGATGGGGTCATTAGAAGGCATAGGGCCATTGAAACCACCACCAAATCCATCGCCTAGACCGCCGATGTGACCATCATCGAAACCACCATCGATGCCACCACCACCAGTGTGACTTCCGTCGGAGCCACCGCCGCCATGAATTCCACCGAAATAGCCTCCACCAATGCCACCCCCACTTCCGAAGTTTCTACCACCAAAGCCTCCATGTACCATTCCAAAAAATCCTCTATCATCAGAGGCGGTGGAAGGGGTAAAGTGGAAAACCAAAGGGTTCATGTTTACTTTGAGAGTTTCAAAATTCTCGAAAGTAGCTAGTACACTGACCGAAGGGACCGTGTCTGCCACATATACAGATGTAGGAGGCATCAACATCTCTAGCTATCTTTCATGTTCCTTGAAGAGGCAATCTCATGTCATGCGACTATGGATCAAGGGGGTGCATGCTTCGGCCAGACCAATGAGACTAGATAAGAGCTCTATGCCTATCTGGTTCTTTTCCACCATGTATCTTATTCCACTGATAACTTTAGCAACCATAGCCATCTTTGGGTTTCCTTCGAGGTGATTTTCTAATGCACCTAACCCTTTACCAAGGCTGACAACGTATTCAAAAGGGATATAGATGGATTCATGGTCATCCATGGATGAGGAGGTTCGTGACACATAGGGGTAGGGATGTGATCAATTTCATCAAGAAACCTAGATTCGCATCACGATAAATGCTCCTATGTGGATAGACCAACTGCAAAACTAGAGAAAAGGCTGGTAGTGAAACTAGAGGAGACCTTCATCTTTTCCATCGAAAGGTGTTGCAATTTTTTTTTGAAAATATGCCTAGAGGTCATAGACTACGTTGTGAAGCTCATAAAATTTCACAACACACAAGGGTTCAATGACCAAGAGGTATAAGAGAAAAAATTCAGAACACTGACAAATGGGTAAACGTTGGTTTACGTCGGGTTCACCAAAAATGTAAGAGAGAGGGACCAACCACTGCAAGGCCCCAGGTCATGAAAGGACAAGAGCGGAAAGGCTTCCCTAACTTACCTCAGTTTAAAGGAAGTTTAGGATAGGAGGGATGAGAATGATGAAGACTATGTGTCCTTCGATCACTCTACAATCCCATGAATTGAAGGGAGACTAGGCGAGTCACTTTTTAAGGTCAACTCTATGTCTCATGTAGGTCTTTTTCAGAGGATAGAAGTGTGGTTCTAGGATGACAACGTGGTGCATAGGCATCTCATAGGTGCGATGGCGTCCATATGGACATAAAACTAGAGAGACGAGGTTAAATCCCCAAGAAAGGACTGCTAGCCTAGTTTAGAGGTTTTTTGAACAACATAATGAGATTAATAAGAATGAAACATAAATATGAATGTGATAAAATAAATATATTACCACAAGGGTGATGAAGATAATTTTGTACAACAATCCTTTCACCAACTTGCTTTGAGATCTCTCCACCTACATAGAAAAAATGGGGAAATGTTGGGGCTGTTTAGGGCCTGCTTTAGTTAGACCCCCATTTTGGTGTTTCCACCTTCATGGACAACCAAGTTTGCAATGATAGGAATAAATATAAAGAAAGGAATACAAGCTAGGTAAATAAAAGACACTACAAAATAGCACGTGCTTATTAACCAAAGATGATAGAGGAGATGAGAGGAGATTACCACCTCCGTCCAAAGCGCTCAAGGCTTGTGTAGGAGAAAATGAGAGGAACTCAAGCCTCTTCTACAATGGTGTTTGTCCTATGCTCACACTATCAAAGTGATGGAGTGGTAGATTGATGCAATGGTGTGTGAAGTGCTGCTATAAAGCCTGTGGATGCTTGAAAGAGTGGAGAAAATGTGTAGAGACGAACTCAAGATCTCGCAAAACTTTTGCTGAAGACCACAATGGATGAATGGATAAGAATATGAAGGAAAGGATGAAAAATGGCCATATTCGGGTCAACCAGCTGAAGGGAGGCTTTACTCTTCGAATTCTAATAAAAAATTTAATGGCTTTGTAGACTCCAACCGTAGGAATCTACCAGGGACGTAAGCGTGTTGCATAGATGTCTGTGTGCTGCGCGGGCGTCCCTTACAAAAATTCCCCCACCGACACATAAAATAGGTGCCAAGTGGAATGTGAGCAGTGGGATTAAGTGGAATTAAGCCTCCGCCTTAGGTTTTCTAAAGTGTAAGGGGGTAAAAGGAAATTTGTGTTAGGGGTGCAAATTCACGCTTATACACCATATAATAAACGACAACAGTGGACAAGTTATCCACTACATAAGGTGCTTGCAACCTAGAATAAGCATTTTGAAACCTATCATTAAAAGCAATTATAGGTTCACCATGAAACCTTTTTATTTGAGAAAACTGGTGATACAACAAGGCAGGATCAACCGGTGTTCTAAACCTAGCTAAAAAGTGTCTCTCCATATCTTGCCATGTCCTAATAGAATTACGAGGTAGGTTGATGTACCACTAGTAAAATTCATCATTTAAGGTGTAAGGGAAAAACATGCACACAACACCTTCATGTTGTATCCTTGCTCTAAAACACGTATCCTTAAAGATACTGATATGTTTTGTAGTGTCTTTGTGAAGATAATACTTAGGAAAAAATTTGTTCGAATTCTTTGGAAGATCATTATACACAAAAAATTGAATTGGCGACTCTACATTATAGAAATCCATCATTGCAGGTGGGGGTGGTATAACAACAGCCAAATTTTGTAGTGTCGTTCTTGTAATTCTTGACCCTTGGAGCCTAGATGATGTACGACCACTAAGTTCAACTAATGTCGCATGAGCATTGCTAGACCAAGATATAGTGACTCTTTGAGACTCCAACTTCCTTCCTAAAAAAACTAAAGGGATTCCCTCCTTCTAGTGCCACTCTATTGTGTAGATGTTATTCACACACCAAAAAATAGATAAATTCTCACAAACACACCATGGGAACCTATCTTTCTTGAAATATTGCACCGTGAAAACCTAACTCTAAGGCTAACTTAGCTTAAACCCAAGGCTCATTTATGTTAGGTCTTGATGCACTAGGTTCACTCAGGGTTCATTGTGATAATGCTATTAAATATGAGGGGTAAACAATTTTTAAGGTATCAAAAGGTAAAATAATCTCGGTCTGGTCATTCAATAACTTCATGAAATCAACAAATCTGAGACAATATTTTATGAAATTCAAATAACTTGCATTCATCCAAGTAGATTTAGCTTTAAGAATTGAACAATTTCATGGAATCAAAATATTTGTAATTAAAATTCCATGCATTCATTACTTTTTGGAACATTTTCTGAAATTTAAACATCTATTCTAAAATAGAGCATTAAAAATCATTGAAAATAAATTTTTCTCCCAAGTATTATCTATGAATGCCTCAAAAAATAACCAAACCAAAGGAAACCATTCCATACGTCACCAGATTGCTTCACATCTAGGCACAAAATGATTTGATATTTTAAAGAAAAGGGGGATTATTTATCATTGGATAGTGTCAGTATGTACCCTTGAACAACACAACACATAGTATTGTTCGATAGGAACAAACAATCAGCTATGTAAGATTTCATATCAAGAAATAGCTTTGAAATTGGCTCTAATATTGATTAAGTTCTAATGAAACATACAAGTTTTTTAATTTGGAATGGAACAAAAAATAGGAAAAAGAACAAAACTTGAAAAAAATTTGGTTCTTCGACATCCACAAATTTTGAACTTAAAATAAAATAAAGTAGCAAACAAACTTTTATAGAAACAAGGCCCTATAGAGTTTAAAATTAGTCCATCAAAGAGAATCAAAAAAGATAATTAAAACATAGCATGTGACAGGTGCTAGTTGTCATCATAACATTCTAGGTAAATTCAAAAACTTTGAATTCTTCATCAATAGTAATCTCCAACTTTAGGTTTCGGTTCTTGAGTACTTTGCACAAAAAAAGATTGTAGATACTTCTTCAAAATATTTGGGACTAACCACCTTCACCAGGACCGAGAAAAAACCTGTAAAATTCACTTTGAAACTATATCGGTGTACAAATTTTTTGGTATATGGTATCCAACCATCTATTCTTCTTCATTGAACTCCAATTCCAAAGACTCTTCTTCACCTTTCCTCTATTGATATTCCTGGAAAGAAACCAACACTTGATGCATACGCTCCTTTGGAACTCCTTGGATCACTTTCCAACTATAATTAAGCCTAGCATAATCTTCTAATATTTGAATGATGTTTTCATTTCTGTGCATCATTTCCACTTCATATTTAACCATAACATTCTTGCACTTTATAATTTCATCTATAACCTCCCAACATAATGAGTGAATAGGATCCTTATTCACCCTTTCAAGCCATTCCTTGAAAGCTTTAACCTCTTTATCACCATGTCCTAAAGTTTAGGGATCACAACTTTGTTGTGCTAAAATTTCAATAAAACTTTCATCTCTATCAATCAACTTCTTACATGTCTCAATGACCTTTTCAAATCCTTCTACACATTGCATCAAAGTGTCACTTTCCCAATTCACTTATTTTTTTCACTTCTCAAATATGGAACTTCTTGTTCTGTGGTTATCTTTTCATTCACCAATTCTCAGACATCTATCTGAATAAAAGCTTTTGACTTTCACCTTTCTGCATTAGTCTATTCTTGGTGAAATCAACATTCTCCTTCTAGTCTTTTAGACTTGTCACACCAACTATATGCCTCCTTATGTTTCCCAATTGCATCTTTAATTAACTCTTCTCCTTGCCTCACTAGTTACTCCATCCACTCTTTGAATATGCTTAACTTATGGTGAAGCACTATAATGGCATCTACCTGCTCCTTAGACATAAATATCAGGTTTTGGGGAAATTTAGTCCATGTATGATCAGATTGGGCTAGCGACTTGATAAAACCTTCCAAGAAAGCAATATAATCCTTTAGCTCTCTTTAATTTTGTTTACTCTTATGTATCTTGGTGACAATTATCTCTAAATTTAATTTAATTTCTTCTAATTCCTATCCCAATGATGAATGCCTGGCATTGATTATTGTTACCCTAAAATCCTTAGGTGTCATTTCATTCTCACTCTTATCTTCTACTAGAGTAGATATTTGGAGATTTCTTCTTCCATCTGCATTATTCTTCATAGCATGTATTGTCTTTGCTCTACCTCTAGGATTAGGGGTCTCTACTTCTTGTATTAAAATTTTGAGATCCAGAGGCATCAATTCCACCTCCAATGGTGGAGCCATTTGCTTGACTATCAAGTAGGCGCTTCTTCATTGTGCTTTATCTCTTTAGTATTTATTCATTCCTGATGATCTGAATGTTCAAGAACTTCTCCTCTTGAACTATCAACATTACGTGTCACATCCTCCAAAACTTGAACACTTTTTGTCCTCACTAGAATGGATTCCAGATTATCTTGATTGATCACTATCTCTTCCTTTTTTAGACTTATATCCTCTTATCTTGTCATATGTTCAACATCGATCCTTGGGGCATAATTTTCCTATTTTCTTGAAACATCAAGATTCTCCTCATTTCTTAATTCACCACCCAAGGCCCTCGAGGGTTCTACATTTTCAATTTCATCCTGGCCTTCTTTCGATTTCCCAAAAGTTAGCAGTTGATCAAAATCATCTTTATTTCTTCCTTACAAAATTTGATCATCAACTGTATCTTCTTTACCAATATTACCAGTGGGATGCTGACCTACAATATCCCTTGTTCCTCTTTGATCAATTTTCTCAGGGTTACCGCCTCTGGGGCGAGTGGTCCTCTTATAAAATCTTCTTCTTTATCCATAGGATTTGACCCTGTATCTGACACTTCTTCCACTACTGTATGCACCATGGGAATTTACTTAGATCATTTTTCTTCAAATTGTTTCATCATGGTAGTCAGCTTCTCCGAATGCTTTCTAACTTATTCTTCATTTGGCTCAGGACTTTCCTCTTGAATTACAGGAGTCCTTCCTAGTGTTTGTCTCATTATTTTTGTACTAACTAAAGTTGGAGAGGTAAATATATCTACAACCTTCTGAGATGTAGACCTTGTCTGGGCATGCATATGTTTCTTCATTCTCACCTCTTCATCAGTCATAGGCTAAGCTTTAGTGATATTTTTAGTGGCTAATATTCGCCAATTAGCTAATAGTTGGAATTTGGGAAACCAAAATCAGCTAATAGTTTGACCTACAACGTGGCTTGAATCACCACATTTTTATTAAATTTTATTATAGTCTTATTTAAATTGACAAATAATTTATTAAATTTTTAAAAATTTAACTCAATAATTTTCCACAATGTTCGATACATGATTAGATCAGAGTCACCTAAATTTTATAAAGTGTAGTAGAAATCTAAATTAATTAGCCCATAGTATATCATAATTATTAGTTTCTTTAGGACCATATTTATACTATTTAGTTTCCACCATTGAATTATAATATAATCTAATGGTCCTTGTTGTATTCCATGAGGTAAAATGTAACCATGATCTATAAAGCTCATGGGCTCCATAATTTTAGGTCTCATGAGCATTATAGATTGTGGGTAAATTTTACGTTACAGATTACAATGAGGGTCATTAGATCAATGATCTAAAATAAATTTTGAGCCCCATGAGAATTATAAATCATGGGTACATTTTACCTTGTAGAATACAATGAATTTCATTATATTTTATTTTAAAACATGATGTAAAGTAAATATTATAGTCCACCCCTTCAACCTATCAATAATTTCCACCCTCAGGCCCCTACTTTCCATGAGAATTATTTTTAGATTGGATAGATTCACCATCATAATTATTGCATTTTCCTATTATTTTTCAAGATTCACCAAAATTTTCTACAAAATTTTAGTGATGTCAAAAATTTGTCAATAATTTTTTTTTTTTCAAAAAAAGGGAAAGATTTGCCAATAGAAATTAATATTTTTTCCTAAAAAAATGAAAGATTCTGCAGGATTTTATATCTTTTTTTGAGGGGGATTGCTTAAAGTTATCATTGCTGAGCTCTTGGCTTTATGGTGGAAGAAAATTCCGCCTTAGGCTTTACTGTTATATTGCCTTGAATTGCCATAGTCTCTTTATGCTGGCTAGCTGACGTCATTGGAATTCTCTGGCTTGAATTTTTAGGAATTCTTTCCTCATATTTTGCAGCTACCTCTGCTTTTCCAACCTTTCTTTTATTTTTAGCAGTATCTACATACCCTGATTCATCTTCTAACTATTGCTTTCTCTTCATATTAGGTGGGTATATGAGCTTTACCCCGACTTCTTTTAATGCTTTAATATAACCACAAATCTAGTGTTGAGTGTATGTCAACACTTTCTTAGAAATATCCTTAAGGCTTACTATTTACTTCATAGAATAACCTGGATCTGGGATAGATTCATCAAAAATCTTTTCTTCATCATAAATTGCATTCAATACGTCTCAGTCATTTATATCCAACTGCTCCAAAATATCATTGAGTCCAAGAATTATTTCCACTTGTAAGGGCAACCTATGGTATGATTGCTTCCTTACCTCATGCTCGTCATCACAATTATTCCAAAAATATTGTAAATGATAAACATGAGCATACTTACTACCTATTTTCTAGGAAAGGTTTCCCTTTGGATCATAATTCCTTCACCGAAGTGTAAAGAACTCTAGCTTATATAGCTTCAACTCTTCCTCACACATATCAACACTTTTAGCCACAACACATTTGTAATTCCCAATTGTGATGGGAAATTTGACAAAACATTTCTTGCATGCTCACACAAAAATATCATGAGAGGTTTTCTTATATCTCACTAACTATAATAATAACATTTTTTTTGTTGGATACTTGGGTAGCATAAAGGGGTATCCTTTGAATCTTTCCACCCCTATGTAAGTGAAAGTAGGAAATTGAATGTACCAATCCCAACCAACCGAATAACACTACTCTGTGCTTCTAGGGATAATATTTTGACCTTCTCACCTTCCATTATTCTTACTAGCCTCATAGAAAACACATCATTAACCTTTTGATAATGTTCCTAGTATTGGTGGATAGTGATTTGGGGTACATGAGGATAAATCAAATTATTCCCTAATTCTCTATCCAGGGTACCAACTTTGTTCAATCCATGAATATTTTCCCGTAGGGAACATGAGTAAACACCATAAGAAGACATAGAGAACCATAGGGTGTCTGGGAAGGTCATTAAATTTTCACGCAGCTGGTTGTTGATGAAACTTCCCTAATGAATTTGCACAAGGCCTTCCAGTATTTTCGCTATAAGATTGAACATCTAGGGTTCAACTTTGCTGAAATATTTGAGTTTAGCTATCCTTCTTAATAGGGTTATGATGTCTTGAACATCCTGAATAAACATAGACCTTGGGATTGGTCTCATTTGCTTGGTAATATCCTCCTAACATCATGTTGCATTCATAAATTTCTTGTTTTTTTCTTTTGCACTCAGGTATGTCGTGTCTAGGACTTGTATATCCAACAAATTCATCTACTTAAATGTAGGGATCCCAAATGTGTATACAATCCTTTTTATAGAAAGGTCTACATAGATTCTCCCTTCTTTCTCAATGACCCTCTTGTTTGGGTCATACCAATTCATACATTCCATTACTAGCTCAAGGGCTTCCATTAATGGTGGAAACCCTCTTGCCAAATGCAGTCCACTTACAATGATGTTCTTTGCACACTGAGATGCATTCTCTTGTTGAATCCATGTGATGAATTCAGTGTCAATAAACCATTCTGGATGAGTATATGTAATTATCCCACTGAGTGATATGTCCTATGAAATAGGGGACTTGAATTCTTCATCTATCAACCTCCTTCTGAAAGTGCTCATTTTTTTTGTGTTTCTTGCATTATTAGTAGATATGTGCCTTGTGTGTGAGTTGGGGTTAAATCTAACGATCCATTTTCAATAATTCATAAAAATTATAGTTTGCAATTAGGTTAAATTCCTTTCAAAATAATCAACATTACAGCTACCAAACTAGTAGTAATGCCATTTAACCTGAGCCATGCATGCATAGAAGAAGTAACAAAATTTCAGTTATTTGAATCATACCTAGTATTGATGATATTACAATTTTTTGAATGTGACCTCGAAACCCTTGGTAGATGTTTTCTTTAGCTTCTCGAGACTTACCTTTCTTTGCACACGATAATCTTGGTTTTAATTCTTTAATGCCCTTACAGGTGAGTAGTTTGGCGCAAGGTAGAGTGTTATGAAAGCAACTACATGCATGAGGTGGTGCCAAGTATGAGTACCATTCACCACAGGTTCATTAATTTCCCTGAATAAAGGTGCAATCATGGCAGATTAGGGTTCAAATTATGAACTCTTCGGTTCCTACGCAGGGCCCACCATTAGAGAAGAAAACAACAGAGGAAGCTAATATGGCACACTTACATGTCACTTCAATTCTTATGAGGATAAGGATTTAGAAGAAATGCCACCTTTGGATACTTATCAATTCACAATCAAATCAGGCTTGAATCATCCAACACCGCACCTTGAAAATATTATCGGGAACCCAAACTTTTACCCATCAAGTTCATGAGAACTGGGTGTGAAGGGATACTCGAGACAGGGTGCAAACAAGACCAAATTGTTTAGAAACATATTCACAAAAAATCTTCTAGTCTCTAATTCCAAAGGAAAGAAAAGCCACTACCGGGCTATCCAGCAAAGAGGGGAAACACACACCGAGACAATTTTGTCTGAGTGATGACCCATCAGAAATAACTATTAGCCAAGAAAAAAGAAAAACTTGTTGAAGATACAACATCCTTAGAGAAAAAACATCGAATCTTGTGACTTGGGGGTTTGGTAATTTGATATGATAGGGGAAATATTCTACAACATTCCAAGTTAGGTTAAAAAATAACTTAAGTGAGGCCATACAAGTTGGATTGAAACCTATCATTTTACCATTTCCTACAAGAGCAGCACACCAAAGAAAGAAAAAAAAATGAAAGGAAAGAAAAGCAATAGAAAAAAGGGGTCCACATTTTGCTGAAGAGAAAAATGGGGCATGTTGAGAGACCACACAACACTTATACTTTGGCCTAGGTTTCTTAGAGACATCTACCAATTTTGGAGTAGCCATTGTAATCCCTTTTCAAACTTTGAAACAAGGGTTTAAGAGAAGATTGAAAATACCTTTGTGAACCATCACTAGGGTTTCATCGTAATTTGAATTCGCACAATGATTTTGTTGCCTTCTCCTTCTCCTCAACTCTGGACACAAATAATTTTGATTCAAATGAGTTAATGTTGTGCAAATTGAAGTATAAATGATTTACATTTTCCCTAAATTTTCAAAATCAATGTGCCTTTTAATTCTTAGGTAAGTGGTTGCTAGAGTATTATGTGTCTTCATAATGATGCACAATCATTCCATAGACCTCCACAAGTGAGGATTTTTCTCTAGATATTGTTCTATAGACTCCATCGTTCTCATCAATCAAGTTCTTTAGACCATCTTGTTTCAAATCACCTTTCATGCTATAATGAACATCTTACCTTTTTCAGGGGTAGAGAGACTTTGCAGAGGAAAAAATGCCCCTGAGATAATGCTCTATCTTAATTAACTATGAAATATTTTGCACAGTGCACAAGTGTTGTGACATTCCTCACTTTAATATCGTTCTCTTATTTCTTTCTCCAATCCTTTGTAACTTTCTTCTTTTGATATATCTTCTTTATGCTGAGTCTGTGGCTTCACAAAATAAATTTTGCAGAATCTTGCTTTATGCCCAAGGTTATTGCACTTATAAAAAATAATGTTATATTCAGTGGCCAAACCATTTCTCTTTATTTTAGTTTTACAATCAACAACCCTATGGCCAAAATTATTGCATGCATAACACTAGCCATAAAATGAATGAAAGACTACATCCTTATGTCTTAGATGGACAAAAGAGTTCTTTCTCATATAGTCATTCCTTCTTGCCTTACTTATACTATCATTAGCCTTATGACTAAACTTATTGTAAGAATAACAATAGCCATGAAAGGATTGAGAGAGCCTAGAATTAGCAGTTTGTTTAGGAGGAGACCTTTTGAAGCCTTTCTTTTGATTGCTGACTTTTCTGAAACCATCATCCAATTTATGTAGATTCCTTTTCTTTTTTCTTTTTAGGAATATTATCCTTTGAGTTTTGACCTTCTACATATCCAAGATCACCCTTATCTTTTACAGATCTTTGAGTACTGATTATCTCATAAAGAATATTAAATCTCTTCTTAAGCTTCAGGCCTTTATCTATACGATCTTTTGATTTCTCTAGTTATTTCCCTAGGGAAACAATTTTTTCAAGTTTGGAGCATTCTACTGATTTTTCATTTAGCTTATTGTTAAGACAATCTACAAATCTCTTTCGTTCTTCAATTTAAACTTTCAAATCGATGACTGCCTCTTTTCATTCTTTGAGTTTGATCTTCAATTCTCCACTTTCTCTTCTTGCAATATCTAGATCTTCCAGTGCTAAAACAAGTTCTCCTTCAAATTACACTTCACAATCTTCTACATTAATGTCTTCCATATCTTCAAGCTTCTTGACTTTCAAAGGATTATTTTATTTTGACATAGATTCAATTCCCATATGTTAATAGGATCTACCTTAGTTGTTAGGCTATATCAAGGAACTTGGCTATGATACCAAATGTTGAACACACAACAATACTGAGAGGGAGGGGGTGTGAATCAGTACTTAAACAAATTATTTCATTCAACAACAATAAATCAATTAAAACATGATAAGTAGAAGAACACACATGCATACACCCATAACACCAAATTTACATAGAAAACCCTACAAGTGATAAACCACGGTAAGCAAGCTACTTAGATCTACTGTCCAAATCCAACCTCACTAGTATAACAAATTTTATAATAGGTAATTATGGTCTTTAACCAAAGGAAGCTCACTTCTCCCTGCTCATTTTAATTTTCAAAACAGATTTTCAGTACCTCAACATACAATTGGATTATTTCAATACGTCAGTTACCTCCGGCTCACTGCCTTTGGTACATACAATTGCTTCAATAAGTTATGTTGCTTATAGCTCACTACCTTCAGAAAAATTACTCATTTATAGGATCATATTCTTCTTCATAGACTTCACATTCATTGTTGATTTATCAAAACTAATCTTTGGTACATTTCATCATTAAAATGTATTCTTCTCAAATTTATTCACATATTTTCTGCTCAAAAACATTCACAATACACTCTCATACCTTCTCAAAAACTTTGATATTTTATTTATTCTATCCACATCCTTCAAAAGGGTTCTCCAAGTCAGGTACAAACATGAAATATAAGATATACAATATTTACAATGAATTCAACTTCAAACACATTTGTCATAGAAAGAAATATTATGTGGTCCAAGCTAAGAAATCTCCAAAACCTATCCTTCATGAAAATTATCTTCAAAACTGGAATACACATCTAAACACTTGGCACAATCAACTCATCATGACAAGTTAGCCTGGCAAGCAAGAAAACTATCAAATCATCAACTCCAAACCAAGGCGGTGTTAGAGACACAAAGAAACATTTTGTGGACCCCTTCAACAAATTGATATAGCATGCAACATTACTTTTGTGCATTCCCTTTGTCATTCCAAATCAATTCATGATGGAAAAACACATGGAGATCAAGATATCCACAATAGATAGACTACAAAGCATGAGATAAGTATATATCAACTTGCAGAGCAACCAGAGAGCCCAAAGAGCTTCCATAATACAATACAAAGTCTTTGTACACATTCTTGATCCAAAATATGCTCACTGATCGATTAGATAGCAAAAGACCAACCTACTAGGTTTTTAGAACATAGACAACACACTATCATCTAGAGAATCGCTAGTGGTGAACCAAATCATCTGAAACTTGGACTGAGTAGACATATCATCTTCATAAACTTAACTTTTGAACCATAAGGTAAAACATTGTAATGTGGTGAAATGCAAAGACATATAATTCTCTCTTTATAATACATTCATTGAGACTTAGAAAATTCATACTTTAACAACTCTATAATAATTTGTGTTAGAACATATGCATGGATACACGAAATATGCATACCTTTCAATTATGCAGAGATACTCTTCAAACTGCAAGACCAAAAATTCATTTGCTGATGAATGCAAAATAACTAATAGAGTTCTTGTGTAGCCAATAATGTGCCTTAGATAGATTTGAAAATTTTCAACCAAGGGTTTTAACATCTAAACATGAATTTAATTGATGGTGTAAAATGGTGTACCAGTGACAGAATCCAAACATGAACTTCAAAAAAATTCTTGCATCTCTTTGTCATTTAACCATGAACTATCCTTCAATATAAATGCATATGATATCTACAAAGGTTGACATCAATGACAACACTAATAGAGGTTGACATCAATGACAACACTAATAGAGGTTGACATCAATGACAACACTAATAGAGGTTGACATCAATGACAACACACTATCCACACATTTTCCAACACCTATGCGATTAAGGTTAGTGATGTTCATCTATGGTAAAGAAAAATGCTTGTTGCACCATCATCCCCACACATCACATAACTTCCTAATGAAGAACCAACCATCGAAAATAACAACCATATGAATAAATAGAATCAACACCCCAAACAAAAGAAGCAACATATAGGAATCACAAGCAAAGAACCACCATTCCTAGAAAGATTGAACACCAAACAATTTCACCCCGAAACTAGATTTGACTTCTTGAGTCAACTAAAGAATATTTATGTCAAAATTTTGTTGATCCAATCCATCAAGGATGTGCTAATCTAATAAAAAATTCCATTTAACAGGACAAATTTTTGATATTATGCTGGGAAACATAGTTTTTCCAAAATATGCAAACCTTAGTAGCTTTGTGGTAGATGTGCAAATCAACGACACCCTCATTAAGAAGACCCTATTTGATCTAGGGACAAAAATAAATGTGATGACCAAAGAAATAATGAAAAATATTCAAATAATAGACTTAAGACCTCCACCAATAGTCTTACAACAAGTAGATAGGTCAACAATCAAATTGGAAGGTATCATTAAATATTTAGTCATTACACTTGACTCATGTGAATACACTGCAGATTTCATGGTCTTGCAACCTAAGGCTAACCTAGGTGGAAATCCAATAATCATAGGGAGACCATGGTTGGCCATAAAAATACCTTCATAGGATGTAGGTATGACAATATGATAATCTCGAATGGAAATTTAACAAAGAAATTGGTCCTCTATCTACTTGGACAACTATTTTTCGATTTGGAACAACCTATCTGGCCAAACCTAGAAGATGATGACTAATATTCTTTCCAAACACTCATGAACATTGAACACAAATTGTTGGTAAATATTTAGTATGAGAATGATGTTATTTCTAGCATTATACAAAACTCTTATGGGATGGACCCATATCAAGACGAATGTTAGGCATGTTTGACCTGACCATTACATAATATTTTACCTACAAAAACTTCTAAATCTACTTCCTAGATATTCCATTTAAATTACTTCCACATAGTTGTAGCCTCAATTTATTAAGATTAGATGTTGCTTCTATAATAAATTTTGCAACACCAATGGAGACATCACTTAGCAAAACACTTAATGCCAATAATCAGTTCACAATATCTCAACAATTTGAGTTGCTCAAAATGCTACAAACTCATAAAACAACATTTTCTTGGGATTATCATGACATGAAAAGAATCAAATTTGATCGAGCTGCATGTATATAATATTTATCAATGAATGATGTTATGCGCAAGGAAAATTGTGTTCAAAGTGAATGAAAATTGTAATAAAAATCACAAAAACACAAGATTCAAAGCAACAATTAGATTAGGGAAAAAGAGAACTCAAACCTATGTAGATTTTGACGAAAACCTAGTATGTTGTATCTCTCGATGTGTAGATTGAACCTAGATGATTGATTTGGATGTGTTCTCAACAAAAAATTGACAACATAACACTACAAAATTGCTCAAATTCGTAAGATCCTAAAAAATGGCTAAGTTTTTGTCATATGAAGTAAGGAATGATAGATGGAGGTATAGGATTTTATTAGAAGAAGATCAAGGGATAGGGATGGTTGAGACATCTCACCTCATGAGATGTTTCCAAGTGATATCATGAGAGGAGATGATATCTTAAGCCACAAGATTGTGACAATTGTCACAATGTGAGGGCTTGGGAGGGAGATGGTACCTCAAAATTTATTATGGGGATATTGGGAGGATCAAGGTCATAAAGGAATTTCTTGTCCTAAATTCCCAATTTATGACAAGGGAATAAATAAATTTAAAATTCATTTGGGTACTTTTGGAAGAAAGAACCATGTGCCTAAAGGACATGGGGTCTTTCCCAAAAGGACAATATTAATGAGACAGGTGGCTAGATGGATAGGAAATAAATGGAAAGGGATTAGCCCTTTTTTAATCCTAGGATTAGGAATGTGCAAATGATTAGGGGAGGGATTAGGTGAAGATTAAGATTAAGGATAGGAAATTAGTGGATAGGTTGTAAAATATGGAGGATGGGACACTTGGAGAGAGAAAATGGTGAATTATATAATTTTTTATTTAATTCGTGTGTAGAGGTATGATGACTAAATTAAATAATTTTTTTAAATTCATGTGAGGAGGTGTGATGACTAAATTTAATTTAGGGAAGGAAAGGGGTAAAGGTAAGGTAAGTAATTAAATTGATTAATTACTTTAGGACTTTAGAAGAATTAGGGGATAAATAGACACTATTAATTAAATACAGATGAAGGGAAATTAGATGAAATATATAATAAAATTGATCAAATGAAAATGGTCAATTTTAGGTGTCTACATTTTTCCCCTCTTCAAAATAACATTGAAATAATGATGTTTCGAAGAAAATAAAAATATAGTCGACTCAACAGAAGGACTAGATGAAAAGATGCCTCGACATGGAAGAAATAAAAGAAATAGAATAAGAAGAGATGTAGAGGGAATGATGTCCTCTCGAGAGGATGGTCAGGAAAAAAAGTAGCTTGAGCGACCTCTTTAAAGATGGAAAATAGGAATAACAAGGGATCGACAAAGAAAAATGAGGGAGAATGGTGAAGAAACAAGAGATTGCAAACCTCCACATTGAAGGGGACTCTAAGTCCATTACTAATGTTGTGAATATGGGTAGACTAATTGGCTGGAGTACAAAGGATATTCTGTTGGATACTAGGTTCCTTTTATCCAAGCTTAGAGGAAAAAAAGTGACACATATTTTTAGGGAGGGTAACCAAGTGGCGGATGCTTTGGCTAATTATGGTACTTGTTGGGGTTACTCTAAATGTTGGAGGAATATGGAGAAGTTACTGCCAAGGATTCAAGATATCATCTTGAAAAAACAAAACAACCACTTATTACGATGAATTCAAATCTCCAGGTGATGGGTGCTGTTTGGGGGGCCCACTTGATTGTCCTTTGGGTTTGGTGGATGAAATCTAATGCTGAGGTGGCTGACAGGTGGTGGAATTCAAAATTTAAGGCTTGTCATGTGGTTAAAGAAGGCGACTCTATGAAGGTATTAGGAAAGTATGAGACATTGATGAATTTGAGAGTCCGTATCGTGCAATATCTTCTCTTTGGGATTGTTTTAATCCATCGTGCCCTCTATAAGACTATGATTATGAATGTTGATATGACCTTTCATAATGAAGGAACGCTACCTTCTAGCACCTTCGATCCTGCTAGTTTAGCGCGGGCTTCTAATTATACTTACATGGACATTTCTAAATTTGGCCATGCGGCTACCTTGTCTTATTTTTTGTGCAATTGCTCCATGGCCAAGGAACCTTGCACACCTACCAATTTACGCTTAGCTTGCCGCAATCATCTTAAGATCCACATTAATGCCACCGTTAAGTTCTCTTGTCATGATTTTTCCCTTCGCGTGTGTGACCTGAACACTGGCATCATTATCCAACACTGCAATCCTTGCCTCAATATTCACAATGTGAAGAAAGCCCATTGCTCTGTTGGTTTTTCAAATTTTCATTCTCTATAAGCTCTCTGTTTTCTTGTTTAGGTGAACATCATGGGTGGTGACTGCATTCAGATTGAGCCAGATAATTGTGAAGAATTCTGTAAGAATCCTTTGATTTGGAATATCTATGTTGAGGGTGGCCTTGCTCCTCTCATGGAGATTTTGGTTGGCCACGACCCTATTTTGTCTGGTCAATTCACAAATTATTGGAAGGATCGAAGGGTCATGATGGGTGACATTTCTTTTGAAGTCAACAAAGAGGTTATAGCACAAGCTACTAGAATGCTGTGCACTGGGAAGAAATATCCTAAGCATACTCAGACACCGGACAATGATAGCTTGAAATATTTCTTCATGGGGAATGAGGAACCAGTCTGAAACCAGTCGGGCTTTAAACATGAAGCCCTTTTGAAGCCCTGGGACCATGTGTGTTTAGCCCTGATGAAGTATGTCACACTGGAAGGTAGGTTCAAAACCTATTTATTCTATCATTTTCCCCTTCTGAATCATCTAAGGCATGAAATATTACTTAGTTTTCCTTTCTTTTTGCTCAAGGACCTGGAAAATTTGGTTGAAAAATGTAAGGAGATGGCTAGTCTTAACCCGAGTGACCCTCCACCTCTTTTGCTCCATCAGGGGCTTATCTTGAGACTCTACCATTTTCACTTGGCCCTTTTTCCCCCAAGAGCCATTTTTGTTGTTCGCATTGATGAAATTGAACCCCTGACTATTGCGAATATCTCCCTTGTTGAGTCAAAAAACCCATCCAAGTATTGCTGAAAACCCCAAAGCTAAACAAGCTAACCAAAAAACTTAAAGGAGGGGCAGGTAATGCGCATACTAGTGCTGCGGCCAACCTCTATGAACTCAAGGCCACCTCAAAAAAGTCTGCTTACAGAGCCAACACTATGAAAAAAGGAAAGGATGGTAAAAAAGGTGCGTCGTAGCTGATTGTGAAGGAGCGTAAAGGGAAGAACATAAAAGGGAAATATTCTAAAGGTGATACTGTGTTAGGGACCACGGTCATGATTGGAGGGAGACTACCATAAGGAGATCTAGGAGATTGGAAAAAAATAATAAAAGAAGATAGATTATTGAGGACTCGGAGGAGGAGCGGACTGACAACAAGGAGTATAAGGAAGAGGAGACCGAGGAAGATGAGGATGAAAATGTGGAAGGGCCCCAGTTTACCCCGGAAGACAACAAGATACCAAAAGAGACTTCAACCTCTCACTGTTTGCACCCCTTGGTTGCTGGGCTTGATGAGGTCCTGAGAACCATGGATGTCGAGGAGGAGCTCTATGCTTTGGATAAGAAGATGGAAACACTCAATAAAAGATTTAGAGGACTGACCCACTTCACAATGAAGTTGGGTCACTTCGTTACTAGCACCCTGTCCACTATTATCAAGGAGGAGCTAGAGGGAAATAATTCCCAGGAGAATCATAACTGGGTCGGTGATGATGTTGTGGACCTCCTGTTTAAAAATTGGGACAATGCTAGTTAGCTGCTGCCTGCACTAGTGTTCTATGTCTTGGTTGCCTATCCGTGGTCTCTGTGTTATTAAAGTGTTTTCTCTGTTATTTTTTGAATTATTGTTAGCTTTTTAGACTTGTTCCTTTTTGGCCTTGGTGGCTGTTTGTGTGGGGTACAACACCCTGTAAATGCTGCTTACCATTTCAAAAACAAAAGAAAACAAATCTAAAGGGAAGACACATGAGTGAAAACAATGATACAAGTTAATATACATATTAATTAGGGGATAATTACTATTCATTTGAACCCTATCACCTAGGAGATTGAGTAAATAGTTGAGAAGTAGAGGAGTGAGAAAATGACACATGGAGTATCTACTGTTCATCGCATGGACCAAGTGAGACCACTAGCACAATAGGGAGGTTGAGGTGGCTAGGTATGCTATCTCAACCTGACTTTGTACTTTATGTTTTTTGTATTTATGGAAAGTTGAAACGTATGGGGGAGTAGATCCACCCAAACCAATAGGGTAGATTCATCCAAGGGTAGAGAATGGGAAGATGCACCTTAGTTTGGGTGGATGTGCCGCAACTAAGGTGAATGCACAAATGGGTGGATTCACCATAAATAGGTAGATCTACTAGAGGATGGGTGGACACACCTTAAAAAAATGGATGCACCTAATAGGAAGATCCATGAAGGATGGGTGAATACATCATAAATAGGTGGATTCACCCAATGGTGGATCTATAGAGGATGAGAGGATTTGTCATAAATAGGTAGATTCGCCTAAAGGGTAGATTTGTAGAAGATGGGTGTATGTGGAGGAGAGGTAGATACACATGAAGGGAAGATTTGTGAAGGGGAAATATGTTGTGAATAGGGAGATCCACTAGAGGATAGGAAAATGTAGCATAAGGGGGGATCTATGAGAGGAGGGGTAGATGCACTTGAAGGTATCCTGTTTGTAGGGAATAAATGGAGGTGTCCAAAGGGCGGATCCACCAAAAGATAGAAAACTAAAAAAACAAAAAAAGTAAAAGATATAAAACTAACATGCTGACTAGATGGGTGTTAGTTGTGGCAAGCCTATGGACCTAGAAGAAATGATCAACAATACTATAACTGATCATCGAGTTCAACAAGGAGGACTAAGCATGTGTGGATGCATAGGGATTGGGACACATGATGGAGATGCTAGCCATCCATACATACCAACCACTATTGAGAATTCTATTAGGGCGATGGAGCTCAAACATGAGAATATTTTATCTCCCTATAAGAGAGATGATAGTCACACTAGAGGATGTGTGGTGGATCTTGAGATTACCCATCAGGGGCACATGGGTTTTGGCATTGAGCGTGATAGTACCAACACTCTTGGAGAGACTCTTTGAGATGACTGAGGTGTTGAACAGGGGGATGTTCTATACATCAACATATTCTTGGACCTAGTGCTTGGTGTGGCACTATATATGTGTGGTTTGATCAGTGGGGTGCTCCTATTGGACATGAGTGGCATATTTTTCAATGCTCTTGTTGGATAGGAGTGGAATATTTTTCAATCTAACATTGGGGGAGGTAGTGGCGAAGATGATAGGGAAACAAAGGAGATATGTGTGGGGACCCTACATGATTGAAAAATAATATATGGACCTACACATGGTGTTCTATAGGGGAGGCTAGAGCCTTACACACATCACCCTACTCTAGATATGGGCCTAGGAGCATGTCATAGGGGTATGATTGATAATTCAAAGATTAGAGAGGGATCCAAAGGAGTGAATTGTTTTTAGTTGGAGAGGTGGTCTATGATACTAGGGGTATGTAGTATGGATTACTTGAGGAGGATCCTCAATGAGTTGGATGAGGGAGAGATAGTATGAAGGCCCTACCATGGAGATAAGGGGTGGGAGGAGGATGGCGATGTATCTAGATATATGTTCAATGTTTTCTACATCATAGGGAGATACCCTTATTTGATTGAGAGATACCATATAGATAGGGTAACACATTAGTTTGAGGTTGTACAAGACATCTCTGAGGGACCATACATGTTTGCATTACTATCCTAGAAGATAGGGGAGTGGGGGTCATAGATAGTCGTAGAGGTTGCAACATATTTTTGGTGATGGATGGTGGAGATAGTGTGGTACATGCACGTGGGATTTGATGACCCAAATATAACAAAGAGATATGGAGTGTGGTGGGAAAGAGATCAAACCACACCCATGGTGCACACATGAGGATCCATGATTATAGGGAGGATGGAGGTGGCAGTAGAGCTGGCGAGGAGAAGCATGAGGTAGAAGATTAGCCATAGTGAGCAACAAGAGCATGACAACATAGTCATTGAGGAGATCGTGGAGGAGGAGGTGACAACTTTGAGTAGTGATGGGGAGAGAGGAGAGGGAAATGAGGAGAGGGAAATGCGGAGAAATAGAGAGGATGGATGTGGATGTAGGGGCATAGGTAGAGAGGTTGTCGAGAATTCCTCCACTGGAGGATGTGATGCCACCCAAATAGAGTGGAGAGGAGGGAGAGGATTCAGAGACCTGTCTGGAAACAATGAAGAGCAGGTTGTCTACATTATATGGTCAAATCTAGCAGGGTTAGGAGGATTCAACCACTATGACAATTGAGCGAGACAGTTTATAGGAGCATCAAGATGGGTTGTAGGGTTGAGTGAGAACATTGTAGGTAGAGGTACAAATAATAACCTCAAAGAGGGATAAAATTTGGCTAGGTCAATATGTATGGGACCTAGAGAGGGCCAGACTATAGAGTGGCAAATACAAGTACTGACAAGAGAGGGACATTGTCAAGGCATAGGGAGGAGGGATGGGGATGTCTGATCTAGCTCATCAATATGCACGAGTGAGTAGGGAGGAAAAATATTATAGAGATATATAATTTGAAATTATCTCACTAGAATAGAGGGGGTCAAGCTTCTTAGAGGCAGAGAGATCAAGGAGGAGTGGGTATCGATCATTGTGGTTAGGATCTGGGCAGAGTGGATCCATGGGGCCACCCAAGGGAGGAAAAGTAGGATGATCAAGGTTGATAGTATCTGGGGGAGTGTCACCATCCCCCAAAAATTCATATAAAGGGATCAGTGAGTAGATGAGGCAGAGATTGGGTGGCAATTTTGATTAATACTATTAGAATCAAGGAACAATGAGAGGGGGTGAATTAATGTTCTCCAAAATTTAACTTTATTAACTTTATCTTTAAACCGCTTATAGAATTGAAATAAAAGAAAGATAAAAGAACATAAAGTGATCAACCACAACACCATAACACAAGGATTTTTACATGGAAACCCTGTTAGGGGAAAAACCATGATGGAGATTAATCCACAAGTTGAGTAGACTCAAATTAAGTGTTCACAAATGGAATGCACATGCATTTAGGCACACTACCTAGAGCTCACTACTCAAATACAAAAGGATTTCTACCCAAAAGAAGACTCACTATCTTACAGTTACATCTAGGAGACAATTGGAGTGGATGAAGTATGAGATAGCATTTGCTAATGCCTGATTATAGTTTTGGTTAAGCACATTGGTTGCATTCTTCACATTCTATCTGATTCTACTTTCGAAACTCTGTCTACTTTAATTCAAATCACCAATATTTTTTCTACTCAAGTGAAACTATGGAAAATCGATCTATATTCCTTCTAACTCACACATCATATGTCAAAATGATATGAACAATTGATTATATATATCCACAACTAGAGATTAGAACAACTGCATGTCATCTTTAACAAAATATGAAATGTGCACAAACTGTCGGCCCAATCCATAGACAATTATCAATGCAAATCAAAAAAATTTGGCCAAAAAATAGTAAAGATCCAAAATAGCATGTCTCAAACATGAAACACCTTAAACAATTATGACTTGAAGATCCACAACACGCCACACTCATCTTAGTCGGCCTTTCTGCACTGTTAGATTGAAAATCAATAAACTGGATCTTCTAACTTGCACACCAATCAGTGTGAACCCTGATTATTCAAAGATAAGATATTTCATACATCAAAATACCTTCCCAAATATCCACAACACAAAATGATAATAGGAAACTACATATGAGTCAATGTACACAACTTTGTCGAATGCCCTATTTTAGCTTTGACAGATAACACATATCTTCAGTCTGACTTTCGGTATAAGCAATTACTGAGATGTGGATGAGATTACTGACTAGGGTTGCCATCAATGAAAATACTAGATGATTTGTGCAGTGTCTCTTACCAACAATCTCCCCCTTTGGCATTGATGGCAACACTTAGTGAAAAATGACTAAGTGTCGGAATCAGTACTAACATAAATACATTGCAATCCTCAAAACTTCAAAAAAAATTTATTCATAACTCCCCCTGAGATGAATATGTAATTTTTCACTATCCCACACTCCCCCTTTGACATCAATGGCAAAGACAGGAATCAGCATACCAAAAATCATACAAAACTGTATATGTACAAACATGTTTTTCCAACTTACATGGACTTGAATATGTCTACAAAATTGTTGTTCAACAAGATTAAACTAGTGTCCCAACCCTTTTTGAGACTCTCCAAAATAGTCATGTGACCATAGAACAAGTAGGCTTGCATCTCTGCTAACTCAAGATTTGTCAGATCACTGACAGCCATAGCGTCATGTGCTTCCTTCAATACACTAAGAATTGTCTCCATCTTAGGACCAATTAGTCCTCTGAGCTCACATACCCTTTCAAGAATTTTGTCTTCTTCATGCTTAAATTTTTTAATTATGTCAAGTAGGGATATGATTTGACCTTCTTGCTTACTCACAAAAATTATGAGAGGATCAAAGGTTTGAGAAATATTTGCTAACTGTTTCTCATATTCCTTAATTTTCTTCTTAGTGGCCTCAATGAATTTTGACAAGGATAAGCATGACTTGTAGATATTTCCAATCTCAGATAATGCACCTTGATTTTTCTTTTCACATGTAGATAATAAGGATTTATCATTATCAATCATACACTTCAATCTACTGAACATGTTTACATCAAATTCTTTCTGGACCTTATCCGCAACTGACTTTTCAAGAGACTCAAAGTGAGTACTTACAGAGTTGATAAGTTTCTTCAACTGAACGGAGGGAGAATCAGAGGAGTCCTTGACATGTGTGGGCATGATCTTCTCCAAGATACCGAATGCAAGACTTAGCAGCTCATTGTCCTCAATGTGAGATTTCAATATCTCTTCCCTTGCCTTGGTCTGAGCAAATGATGCCACCTTCAACTTCTGAATAGGAGATAGAGTGGCCAAGTTGATAGGACCTTCAACCAATTTAGGATCAAACTCCTCCTATTTTCTTCTAAAAACTTCTTTACTACCTTTGCAGTGTCTCTTTCTTCCATATCAACCTCCTTTGCCTCAACCTTATTTTCTTCAATCTTAGATTCTCACTTGAATTTGGGAATCTCTATTTCTTCATATGACATATCTTTAGGAGCTTCAGTCTCCATGGGAATTTTAGTATCTTCCATATCTAGAGGATTCTAAGTGTCCTTAATTGTGTCTTCTTTCACTTTTTCAATATTAGCATGAACATCTTGAACTTCTGGACTAGATGGAACATATTCATCATGAGTTTCTTCGGAGACAACATTATATCTATTCTTCAACAAAGCTTCCTTAAGAATTTTCTCAGTGTCTTTTGCTACTTCCTCAGTCTGCCCGATCATAAGCTTATTCACCCTTGATTTGTTCTTAAAATCCTTTTTAGCGTCATTGAGGATTTTCTTCATTTCTTCTATTGACATTACTGGACATAGATTGGAAATTATTAGTTCTCTCATTCGTTCATCTTTAGCTCTTACATTTACTCTCCTCATTTCTAAGACTTCATATAACCCTTTAGGTAACCTTGACATTATTTCTATGAGAGTCATATTGAAAATATTTAGATATTTTATTGTGGCTTCTTCAACAGTTCTCTAATTGACACTATCAAAAGTGTCATAACATTTAGAAAGTGATTTGAGATTACCATCCTTAATTAAGGATTTTTCAACTTCCTCTGTAGTCATACCTGATTTATCAATTTTCACCTTTTTCTTGGCTTTTTCTTCACCGGAGGGCTTGTCCTTAGAGACTTTTGATGCCTTTGTGCCCTTATGCTTGATTTCTCTTACTTCTTCATTTGATTCAATTTCTTCATCATCTTCAACAATAACATAGAATCTTGTACTTTTATCCTTCTTCCTCTTTCCTTCTCTTCCGGATGTCTTGACTTGAGCTTTTACTGGGCTTGATTTCTTTGTAGGATTAGATGAGGGTGCAAAGCTCCTTGTAGATCTAGATCTGGTAGAGGATGTTGTCGGACTAGATGAATTAGTTCTAGCAGGATCCCCTTTTTTAGCTTGTTCTATTTTCCTCCTAGCTTCCCTCACTGCTTCAACTAATATGCCGATGCTTTCTACAAAAGCTTCAACTTTATTTCTCACCTTCTGGACTATCATAGGCTTCCTTAGTTGATCATGCACTTGCATATCCTTCTCTTCAAAGGTACCAAACCTTTCTTCTATCAAATCCTGAGGTTTACTCAACAAGTGTTCGACATACAACTCCAAAATGTGTTCTTCAACCTCATATCCCATAGGAATTATCCAAATTGTTCTAGGTTTTGTTGCTTCCATCAAACACTGATCAATTTCAACCATGAAGCAAATAGTGTCCTTATACTTTTCCACAATATATTTAGGAATCCTTTTCCTAGCTTGCATTTCATTTTGGAAGATTTTGAAGTAGCCCCAAATAACAGTTTTCCTTGCTTTTCTATCTCCAATTATGTATAAGATGTCTCTGATTTGAACAACTATAGGTCTATCACCTTCCCATTGCACTTTACAACTAAAAGAACTTCATTCATGAAGTAGAAGAATAGACATAATAGCAGATTTCCATACTTAAAATTTTATTCTTGTCCTTCTTGATTTTACAAAGGTTTTCAATTAGCTGGCTTCAGAGTAATTCACATAAGTCATATTCTACATTTTCCTTGATCATTTAATACGCTGCATAGATTGCAATACTAGATACAGAGTTATGCTAGCTGGAGTGATAGATTTTATATCCAATAACCATAGAAGAAAATTTTGCATCCACTTCAATGATGTCATTAATTTTCATGGCTCTTCTGTCAAAATTGGAACCGATTGCCTCAATGACTGTTTGGTTCTTCACAGATTTCAACTTGGGCAACCCACCAGACGAATTCAGACCAGTAATAATTCTTATAGCTTCTCTTGTGATCTGGAAGGGCTGATCTAACCACATGAATTTTGCATGCATTCAACTTAGTATGTATCGAACCCATTCATTTTCGTCGAACATCAGAAACTTCACAATTTGTGTGAAATTCTTCTCCTCCAAAGTCTTAAATTCAGGCTTTACATAGAAATATTCTTCCACAATGTGATTTGTGTATAGATTTAACAACCGGGAGCTTCCTAACTTCTCAACATTCGCATGAATGTATGCCTTAATATCTTCAATGTGCAAAACACCATATGAAATGAAAGAAAATGCACCTAATGGTTTTGTCTCAATGGATTTTAACGGGTTCCATTTGAATTTTGGGCGGGGTCTATCCTTAATATCAATGACTAACAGAGCGGCCATTTCCAAAAAAATCAAGTTCACAAGTTTTGCAGATAAATAATTTTTGTTGAATTAGAGTTTGTTCGTCGAATCACCTTTAGACTTGTATCGTGCCAAAATTTGCTTGTAGAGCTCTCCAAAATTCTTCTTCTCAAAATGAAAAGTGACGAATGAGGAATAGAAGTAACCTTTTATTATTCTCATACCTAACTTTTTATCGCAATAAATATTTTTTTCCTAGGTCTTCCGCATACCCTATTTTTATAGTATGTGAAAGAAAATTCTTCTGTGAACCTTCAATTTTGCATAAATTTCCTCCACAAGTGTTCCCAAAAGATCTGTAGATCATTGATGCAATTGTTGCAATTTTCTACATTTTGGTACCAACTACTGATAGGGGGTTAAATATTTTATTGAGGGCTCCCCCTAGGCCAAAGGCCTTAAACTAATTCTTGGAGGAATTTTCAGTACTAGATTCTAGTGTTGATTTATTTCCTGCATCAGAAACACTCTTCTTCAGCCATGTCTTCTTCATTTGATTCCTGATCTCATCCGCAATAACTTTTCCTTTTCCCTTATCATCCTTTTGCATATTTTCCCCTTTGTTTACCAAACCCTTCTCGCTTCTACAAAATCTTGCAATGTGATCAGATTTGTTACAATTATAGCACATGGAATTTCCTTGTGTAAACTAGTTATTCCATTGATTTTCTCTTGATCTGCACTTGTTAGCAATATGTCCAAATCTATTGAAGGCATAACATCTGACATTTCGATTGAAATTTTTTTTTGTCATATTTTTGCATTCAATTGACTTGTGACCATAATTATTGCAATTGAAACACTGATCATAAAATGATGGACCACTTGGATTGATTCTAATTCTACATTGAGTAGCCATATGACCAAATTTATTGCAAAGAAAATAATGTCCATTGAACTTTTGAGTATTGGGTTGTCTTACCGGATACCTTCTAGCTTTGCTCATTTGATTTCCTGACCTAAAGTTCCTTTGACCAAATCTAGAGCTTTCTCCTTTCTCATATCCAAGACCTTGCTTGTCACTTCCAATCTTATGACTTTAAATCAATTCATCAAGCTTAGCTGAGCTAATCTTGAACTTCTCCTTGTATTCATTTTCAGTAGCAAGTTCATCCCTGAGAATAACAATTTGTCTTTCAAGCTCTTCTTCATTGTTTCTAGATTGTTGCAATTCAAGCTCCAACTAATTGAATCTACTACATTCATTAGATATTTCTTTCACGGATAGAGTAAGATTTTCTTCATTCTTCTTTCTCTCTTCAATCTCCTTGGTCATCCTCATCACAATAGATTCCATCTCATGCTTTAGGACAACATTATCTTTGGTGATATTTTCACACTCTTCTGTCTTTTCCTTCAAGGCTTGACTTAGGTGTTCATCTTCCATGCTTTTACTCTCTTTCTGCTTGATTTGATCACAAAGTTCCTTTCTCTTTTCCCCAGATTTGATCTTTCAATGATTGAATGAATTTATCAACATTCATGAGGCTTACTTGCAATTCCCAGACTTTAGATTTGGAATGATCAAGATCATCTAGTGCCACCAAAATTTGTTGATGAAGACTACTAGAATCCACTGACTCACCTTCCCAGATCTTCCCCAAGCTATTAAACTTCTTTCGAGGAACTAGGCTTTGATACCAATTTTTGGAATTAAGGAATACTAAGAGGGGTGGTGAATCAGTGTTCTGCAAAATTTAAGTTAATTAACTTGATCTTTAAACCACTTATAACATTGAACCAAAAGAAAGATGCAAGAACATAAAGCGATCAGCCACAACACCATAACACAAGGATTTTTACGTGGAAACCCTGTTAGGGGAAAAACCACAGTGGAGGTTAATCCACAAGTTGAGTATACTCAAATTAAGTGTTTACAAATGAAATACACATGCATTCAGGCACACTGCCTAGATCTCACTGCTCAAATACAAAAGGCTTTCTTCCCAAAAGAAGACTCACTGTCTTACAATTACATCCAAAAGACAACTAGAGTGGATGAACTATGAGATAACATCTGCTAATGCCTGATTATTGTTCCGGTTAAGCACATTGGTTGAATTCTTCAAATTCTGTCTGATTCTTCTTTTGAAACTCTGTCTTCTTTAATTCAAATCACCAATCTTTTTTCTACTCAAGTGAAACTGCACACAATCGATCTATATTCCTTCTAACTCATGCATGATATGTCAAAATTGTTGGCAAAATAAGGATAGACAACTAAGAGGGGGAGTGAGTTAGTTGTTACAAAATTTAAACTTATTTAACCTTTATCAACCTTTATTCTTAGATTTGATAATTATTAGTGAAATCATGAATCAACAACACATCAGAAACATGCAACACCAAAATTTTTGCATGGAAAATCTGTTAGGGGAAAAACCATGGTGGAGGTTAATCCACAATTTATACCTTGTTAAAATTATAAAGAAAAATAAATAAGGAATGCACATGCATTTAGGAACACTGCCTAGAGCTCACTGCTCAAAAGGAAATGCTCACTACCTTACATAAAATAATAAGATTAAATCCATCTGATAAGGTTGAACTAAGAAATTAGCTTCTACAAAAGCTTGATGACAGTTCTGGTTAGGCACAAAAACACTTCTTCACACTTCACTCAATCTTCTTCATACTTTGATCTATAATCGAATGATTTGATCTCTATTCACACATTTCATATATACTCTTCATTCTCATATCTCACAAATGAAGAAAAAAATCTCTCTTATATATCCACTACATGGAATTATATCAACTCTGTTGGACAAAGATAAAAGAATAAATTACAAGTTGTTAGCCTAATTCAAGAGAAAATCTCAATGCGTACCAACCTAAGTCAATCACAACATAATGACGACCTAAATCAACATCCTCAAACATTCCAAACATTAAAATATTAATCCACAAAGATCCATAACACACTACAACCACCATGTCAGCCAAGAACCTGAAAACTTGAACACACAAAGGAAAAATATTTGATCACGATCACACCGATCAACGTAGACCTACAAAAATGATAGAGAATGATCTAGAACCATCACTGAACATCACAATAGCATACACAACAACTTAATTTACCATAATTTTATTCTCTTCTTCCAGAAAAACCTACTACAGGAACAAAATAACTGTAGGAACTTAGAAATTCATAACTCACTCCAATGTTAATGTGCACCCCTGAAACTTATGGAGAACATACTAGATAGGATAAAAAAAATCCTTTAATGTGTGAATTATGATTACCAACTTATAGATATTTCCTCTATTCTGATCATCACAGCTTCACAGACTGCCTACAACATATTTATTATAATTTTTTCAATAGCCTCGACATATACAGCCTTCAAAATCATCAATTATAATAGTGTTGACATCAATGAAAACCACATATCAGAAACACAACCACAACATGCAAAAATATCCCCCTTTGGCATTGATGGCAACACATGATGTGAAAAATACCATCAACACAACTAAACTCTTCTCAAACTATTTTACTCTTTCATCTTCTCCCTTAGTTCTGATTGCTCTTCTCCCCCTTTCTTCTACAAAGGTTTTTCAAATTACTCTTCTCCCCCTTTGACATCAATGGAAAAGGTACACAAAATTTGAACCACATATTTGAATCATCTAACTACTCCCCCTGAGTAGTAGCCACCACAACACCAATCTGAAATAAGATATGACTATGAGTGCACAGATTGATGCAAAGACTTGCAGCTTAGTTTAGATTAGGAGGGGAAATCACCCCTAACTTGCCTCTGAGATACTCAAAAGTATCTTTAGGCAACGGTTTAGTGAAGATATCTGCAATTTGTTCCTTAGTGGGCACATACTCCAGTTAGACTTCTTTATCACGCACTTTGTCTCTCAAAAAGTGATACTTTATAGATATATGTTTTGTCTTTGAATGTAACATCAGATTCTTGGAAATGTTTATGGCACTTGAGTTATCACAAAATATAGCAATAGACTCATTATACTCAATTCTGACATCTCTCAACATCTGTTTCATCCATATTAATTGAGTGCAATTGCTTACAACAATAATATATTCTGCCTCAACAGTAGATAAGGAAATATAATTCTGGTTTTTACTTAGCCAAGACACCAAATTCTTCCCCAAGAAGAATGCACCACGACTTGTACTTTTCTGATCATCCACATCTCCTACCCAATCTACATATGTAAAGGCATTCAAAGTAAGATCATCATCTTTAGGATACAAAAGACCAAAATCAATTGTCCCTTTCAAGTATCTAAAAATTCTCTTTATTGCAGTCACATGTGATTCCTTTGGATCGGCTTGATATCTAGCAACCATACATACAACATTCATAATGTCCGGTCCGGTCTGAGTCAAACAGAGCAATCCACCAATCATTGACATGCACCTTGTTTGATTAGCCTTAGGAGAATCATCATTTTGTGTTAACTTGCATTTGGTTACCATGGGTGTACCTACAGGTTTTGAGTCTTCCATTCCAAATTTTTTTAGTAACTCTCTTACATATTTGGTTTGAGATATAAAGATTCCATCATCTAACTGAGTAAATTGCAATCCTTAAAATAATTTCAGCTCTCCAATCATTAACATCTCAAACTCATTGCTCATTTCATCAACAAACTTCATTCATAAGTCATCATCACCCTCAAAAATAATATCATCAACAAAGACTTCAATAATCAACTCTTTATCTTGATCCATCTTGAAATACAAATTGTTGTCGGCAGTACCTTTATTGAATCCAAGCTTCAAAAAGTATTTATCTAGTCTAGCATACCATGCTCTAGGGGCTTGTTTGACTCCATACAATGCTTTCTTCAATCAGAAAACCATGTCTTTTTCATCAGTCAGTTGAAATCCATTTGGTTGCTCAACATAAACTTCTTCTTCTAATTAACCATTCCGAAATGCTGACTTCACATCCATTTGATAGACTTTGTAGTTCTTGAAAGTGGCATAAGAAAGAAATAATCTTACAACTTCAATTCTAGCTACAAGGACAAAAGTTTCTTTAAAATAAATACCTTCCATCTGTGAGTACCCCTACATACCAATCTTGCTTTATTTTTGACCACTTCACCTTGTTCATTCAACTTATTCTGAAAGACCCATTTTGTTCCAATATTTTTATTCTGAGGTCTAGGAACAAGAATCCATGTATCATTTTTCTCTATCTGCATCAGTTCTTCCTTCATTGCTTCCATCCAATATTCATCTTTACATGCTTCATTGACATTGCTAGGCTCAGTTTTGGAAATCAAACAATACTTTTCTGCCATTATTCTTCTAGTCTGCACACCTTTGTTCTTATCTCCTATAATCTGATTTTCAGAGTGATTTAGCTTTACCTTGGGACTTTGGGATTCTCTCTAACTTCTGGTTCTTCTTTTCTCTCTTTTGCACTTCCACTAGCTTCTCCTTCATGATTCTCTTGATTCACCGAAACAATTTGAACTTGATTTTGTGTCTACACATTCTTTCCATTCTCAGTACTATCATGTTGGTCATCTGAATCATATCCACAATATCTGGATGATCTGCCAGTATCCTCATCAACTCTGACATTTGTACTTTCAACCATTTTCTTTAATCTTCTATTATAGCACTGGTAGGCTTTGCTCTTAGTAGAGTAACCTAGAAAGATTCCTTCATCACTTCTAGCATCAAACTTGCTAGTATCTTCATCTCTCTTGATATAACATCTACTTCCAAAGATTTTGAAATATATAATAGTAGGATTATAACCAAACCACATATCAAAAGGAGTCTTACCAGAGTTACCATTAACATTTACCCAGTTGATAGTATATACAATAGTTCTTACAGCTTCTCTCCAATAGATATGAGGAACACTACCTTCCAACATCATAGTTCTAGAAGTATCTAGAATTGTTCTATTCTTTCTTTCAACAACTCTGCTCTGTTGAGGAGTCTGGGGAGAAGATAACTATCTTTTGATTCCATGCTCTTCATAAAATGAATTGAACTCCCAAGAAGTGAATTCACCACCTCTGTTTGATCTTAAGCATTCAACCTTCAAACCTGTCTCATTCTCTGTCATAGATTTGAAAAATTTGAACTTTTCTAGTGCTTCATGTTTTTCTCTCAAGAAAGCAACCCATATCATCCTAGAGTAATCATCAATAAGAAACATAAAGTACCTTTCTCCTTGTAGAATTCCGATTCTGGATGGACCGGATAGATCAGTATGAACCAGCTCCAGTACTCCATTAGAATGATGTTGTTTGCTCTGAAAATAAATTCTTGTCTTCTTTCCCATCTGACATTCCTTGCATATAGTGTTAGTAGGCTTCACTAACTTAGGTAGATCTCTTATTTCTTGAGTGGAGCTTACTTTGACAATGTTATCAAAATTCACATGACACAACCTCCTATGCCACAACCAACTTACATCAACTTGAGAAATTAAACAACTTTCACTAGCAACACTTAGGTGAAAAATGTTACCTTTTGTCTTTGTACCTAAAGCAATTACATTTCTAGAACTTCCCAATATTTTGCACTTACCATCTTTGAATTGAAGATTGCATCCCTTGTCTACCATCTGTCCAACACTCAAAAAATTATGCTTCAATCCTTCAACATTAAGGACATCATAAGTATTATATTTACCACCAAGAGAAATAGTGCCTTTGCCACAAATCACACTAGCATTGCTATCTCCAAATATTACAACACCATTGTCATATTTTTCCAAGCTTATGAAGTTTATTTTGTCACCAGTCATATGATGTGAGCATCCACTATCAATCACCCACTCATCCTTTTCATCAATTCTGGCTACAAGAGCTTTCTCAATATTATGATTGTTAGCAGATTCAATGGACACCAAACCATTTTCCTTGATAGCAATGAATACCCATCCATCTTCATTTCTAGTTTCTTTATCAGATTCATCATCAGTAACACCTTCTTCAACATAATAACATTTATTTTGAAATCTAGACTTGTTAGGTTTGTACTTAGAAACTCTTTAAGGACACCTTGATGCAAAGTGACCTTTCTTAATGCAAGAGAAACATTTAATAGGAAAATTTCCTTTATACTTACCTTGTCCTTTGGATTCTCTTTTCACAATCAATTCTTCTAGCTCTCCTAACTCTCTTTCTTCATCTTCAATTTTTTTCATCTCATCTTCATATTTGAATGTCTTTCTAGAACTTTCTCCTGGATCATATCTCTATTGGCTTTTTTTTGAATACAGTAGCCTTGAATGTAGATTCATTTTTAGGAGTAGACTCACCAAATTCACTCAACTCAAAGGAAACTAGTTTACCAATCAACATATCTCATCACATTTGTTACTGTATTGAGCTCTTCAATAGCATGAGCTTTCATTTTGTAAGAAGTAGGCACTGATCTAAGCACTTTAGCCACAATCTCATCTTCTTCCAAAATTTTACCGACACATCTAATACTCATCACTAGTTCATTTACCTTCTGCATGAAAGCAACAATGTTTTCATCTTCAATCATCTTCATGTTTTCCCATTTTCCTTTCCGACTTTGTAGCTTAGCAACTTTCACTTGAGCATCTCCTTCATACAATGTTTCTAGCTTCTTCCAGGTCTCATGCACTCTTTCCAGACCTATCACATTTGTCATCTCCGAATTTGTCAAATCACTTAAAAATGCTTCTATAGCCCTGATATTAGTTTCAGCTTGTTTGATATCATCAAGAGTAGAGGGACCATTATGAGGAATAGTGCATGTGTTCTTTGTAATCTTCCAAAAGGGTTCACCAATGCACTTCAAATGACACTCCATTCTGACCTTCCACAAAGAGTAATTTGTACCATAAAATTTTGGACTATCCTTCTTGTATGATGCCATCTCGGATCACCTCAAGCTATTAAACTTCTTCAGAGGAACCTTTTCTGATACCAATTGTTGGAAAAGCAAGGATAGACAACTAAGAGTGGGGGTGAATCAGTTGATACAAAATTTAAACTTATTTAACCTTTATCAACCTTTAATCTCATATATGATAATTATCAGTGAAAGCATGAATCAAAAACACATAAGAAACACACAACACCAAGATTTTTGCATGGAAAACTTGTTAGGGGAAAAACCACAATGGAGGTTAATCCATAATTTATACCCTATTAAAAGTATAAAGACAAATAAATAAGGAATGCACATGCATTTAGGCACATTTCCTAGAGCTCACTGCTCAGAAGGGAAGGCTCACTACCTTACATAAAATAATCAGATTAAATCCATCTGATGAGGTTGAACTAAGAAATTATCTTCTACAAAAGCTTGATGACAGTTTCAGTTAGGCACATAAACACTTCTTCACACTTCGCTCAATATTATTCACACTCTGCTCTGTAATAAAATAATCTGATCTTTATTCACACATTTCGCATACACTCTTCATGCTCATATCTCACAAATGAAGAAAAAAATCTCTCTTATATATCCGCTACATGGAATTACATCAACAACTTTGTTGGACAAAGATAAAAGAATAAATTACAAACTGTCGACCCAATTCAAGAGAAAATCTCAATACAAACCAACCTAAGTCAGTCACAACATAATGAAGACCTAAATCAACATCCTCAAACATTCCAAACATTAAAATATTAATCCACAAGGATCTGCAACACGCTACAACCACCATGTTGGCCAAAAACATGAAAACTCGAACACACAAAGGAAAAATCTTTGATCACGATCACACCTATCAACGTAGATGTACAACAATGATAGATTATGATCTAGAGCCATCACTGAACATCACAGTAGAATACACAACAACTTAATTTACCATAATTGCATTCTCTTCTTCTAGAAACACCTATTATATTAACAAAATAACTGTAGGAACTCAAAAACTCATAACTCACTCCAATCTTGATGCACACATCTGAAACATTCGGAGAATATACTAGATAGGCTCAGAAACAAACCCTTTAATGTGCAACTTTTGATTACCAACTTACAAAGCTTTCCACCATTCTAATCATCACAACTTCACATATTGCTTGCAACATATTTATTATAATTTTCTCAATATCCTCGACATATACAACCTTCAAAATAAAAAATGCTAATAGTGTTGACATCAATGAAAACCACATATCAGAAACACAACCACAACATCCAACAAAAATGATATGAACAATCAATTATATATCCACAACTAGAGATTAGAACAATTGCATGCCAACTTTAACAAAATATGAAACGTGCACAAACTGTCGTTCCAATCCATAGACAATTATCAATGTGAATCAAACAATGTCAGAAAAAACATAGTAAGGATCCAAAATATCATTTCTCAAATAGGAAACACCTTAAACAATTACTCCTCGAAGATCCACAACATGCTACACTCATCTTAGTTGGCCTTTCTGCACTGTTAGACTGAAAATAAATAAACTAGATCTTCTAACTTGCACACCAATCAATGTGAACCCCGATTATTCAAAGATAAGATAGTTCATACATCAAAAAACCTTCCTTGAGATCCACAACACAAAATGATAACATAAAATTACATATGAGTCAATGTACACAACTTTTTTGGATGCCCTATTTTTGCTTTGATAGATAACACATATCTTCAGTCTGACTTTCGGTATAAGCAATTACTGAGATGTGGATGGGATTACTGACTAGGGTTTTTCCATCAATGACAACACCAGATGACTTGTGCAATGTCTCTTGCCAACATATACATAGGTTTTGACTATTTTTTATGAGCCATTTGTACAGGTAGTGGTGAGATTATGTATTTATATATGACATTGATCATTGATGGACATGGACCATGCATATGAAATTATTTTATTATGACAGACATTGATGTATTATAATGGTCATTGATTTATTTTGTATGGAAGGACATTTATTGAGTTGATGATGATGCATAAGGATTATGTTATGGATGGATAATGCATGTGATGTGATGTGATGTTATTGTATGTATTAATGATTAGATGTTATGATGATGTATTTGATATGTTGTGATGATGAAGCATGTGAAGTAATTATTGATTTTGTGTTGACAAGTGGTGATGCAAGATGAATGTGCATGCATTTATATTGATCCTACTGGTATTGTGATAATTTATTATACTTATTGATGACATGTAATGATGTATATGATAAATGTGTAATGTATGTGTGATGCAACTAAATCTAATAGATGAGCCTAATGAAAAATGATACTACATGATGGACATAAATGATTAAACAATGTAATGCAACCTAAATTATAATAAAAATGGGAAAATATGCTTAGAATAATAAATTATAAACAACTTAATTCAATCTAAATGACAATAACAATGAGAAAAGATGATTAGAGTAACAAATTCTCAACAAATTAATGTAATGGATATGGTAATAAAAATGATAAAAAATGCTTAGAATAACAAATTCTAAACAACTTAATGCAATCTAAATGATAATGAAAATGAGAAAATATGGTAGAATAATAAATTCTAAACAACTTAATGCAATGGATATGGTAATGAAAATGATAAAAAGATGCTTAGAATAACAAATTCTAAAAAAATTAATGCAATGGATATGGTAATAAAAATGATAAAAGATGGGTGAATGATAGGGGGAAACCATAGTGTGTCAACCAAAAACCAACCAAAACCCCTAGGAATAGTGCAAGAGGGACATATTTGCACATTCCAAAAAATCAAGATTAGGGAAAGGATGGTGGTAGTGAATAAAAAATATAGGTCGATAGGGATGGTGGATGGTAGGATGGGAGACAAAAATTTGAGCAATTTAGTACCATATATTAGACTACCATGTAGTGAGCAATTAATTTGATATAGAATGGGATATTATGCACCAAGGTATGAGGAACCAGGGTGTCTTCATATCACATGCATATGACTGACTCAACAAACAAAAAGGTTAGTCCAACATCATACAAATTCACAAAGGGATTTAGCGGGGATGATATTGGAAAGCCACAATCACAAAAGGATGTCCAACACAACACAAGATTGTAATAGATCTCGGTGGGTACAATGTGAGGCAACTAGGAAAACATGATAATCAAAATGCCAAGACTTGCCCCTATTTCTACCAGTCAAAGCACACCATGATATGATGGATCGTGGTGAGCTCAATTAGGGAGAATATGAAGCTCAAAGAAAGATAAACAAACATTTGAAAGCACCCAAAAAATAATAAGAGACCTCAAATATCCTTTTCCATAAGGAAATTGGGTGGATTGATGTGGTCTAATGTGAGGAATGATATATCTCACAAATACCAAAGATGGATGGGGTAGAATCTAGGGTTCCTATAATAAGGTACGATCAATATACCTAAAACCAAATGGGGCTAATGGATTTTGTTGAAGTGCAATCTTGTTAGGGGATGCTTGGTGACATAACAGACACAAGGATGAGACCTAAAAAAAAGTATGGACAATGATGGGCCTAGGTGATGACATAAAACCAATACTATATACACTATATACAACTGATGATAGTTAGAAAAAGCTCAATATATAGAAATATTTTGAGTATTAGGAGTGTATGAGGACTTGTGGGGTGCAATCCAAAATAAATGAATGAAGCTCAAGGATTGGGTAGTAAATCTGACTCATTAGATGCTCAACCAATATATACCATGAGATGGATGAGGGATCAAGATAGATTATGGATATTATGCAAATGGGAGTGGATATTACTAGAGGTATGGGTGGTAAGAAGATGTATGAAAACTCATGGATAAAGGGAGATGAGGTAGATAATGATTTAGCCGCATACAAATGGTGCTTGTTTCTAGGTTTTCACCACATGTACTTTTACAAACTACCACCAAGGGTGGTTTCCACCATTGGACGACTTATTTCTCTTTACTATTTTTTTTTTGAATTTCCTAATTTTTAAAGATGGGATAACTTAGCTTAATTAGGAATAAATCCTTTTGAGGTGGATTATGTCATCCAAAGGTTCATTGTCTGTAGTAGCTATTTGATATACCCCCAAACCATACTTTGTAGTAATGACATAAGGATCGAGCCAATTTTATTCAAACTTTCCTTTATTTTCTTGATCTTGTTGGGTCTACTGATTTTTTTTAAGAACAAGATCACCAAGATGGAATTGGTGAGGTCTAATCTTTTGTTAACTTATCCTTAATATGTTATGATAATATTAAAAATGTTTATAGGCATTGAGGTTTTGTTCATCAATAATCTCTAACTAACTTAGGTGTGTAACTCAATACTCCTCATCATTGATAATATTTTCCAATGAGATGTGTAGAGATTGGATTTAAACTTCTATAAGCAAGATAGCTTCAACAACATAAAATAGTGAATATGGAGTGGAATTGATAGGGGTACAGATGCTAGTATGGTAAGCCCAAAGGGAAATATTTAGGTGGATACACTAGTCACAACCAGTGTCATTAACAAATTTCTTGAGGATTTTGATTAAGGTTTTATTAGTTTCCTTGGATTGGCCATTACCTTGAGGGTAATATGGATTTGAGCAATGATGTTGAATGTGAAATTGCTCACAAATTTGTCATACATGTTTTCTTTTAAAGGGTTTACCATTATTAGTAATGATACTATAGGGGATACCATATCAACAAATGATATGCTATAGGATGAATTTGAAAATTTGGAGGCTAGTGATGAGGGTAAGTGGGATGACTTCCACCTATTTAGTGAAATATTTGGTAGTAATGATAATGAAGGTATGTATATTAGACGAGGGAGGATGTATGATCTTGCTGATTAAATCAAGACCCCATGTGAGACGAGTCATGGTGAGGTAATGGGTTGCAAAACCTAAGATGGAGAATCGATCAAATCTAAATCTTATTGACAAGGAACACATTTCTTAACATACCCACATGCATCATGTTCTATAGTTGGCTAATAATAACCCGTTTGAAGAAGCTTCTTTGCAAGGACCACTCCACTTGTGTGAGCTCCACAAATACCACTATGTACTTTGTGTAATGTTAAATTAGCTTTCATAGTGTTTAAACATCGCAATAAGGAGCCATCATATCCACTATTCTATAAGGTATCTCCTAGGATTGTGTAACAAGATGAACATTGGATGAAGGATTGACGTTATTGGTGAGTGAGATTGGGTGGTAAAATTTTATTGTGGAGGAATGTGTATATGCCATGATACCAAAGATATTGAGGACCAATGACTTCACACGCCATTTTTATATCTGGGAGATCATAAGTAGACATCAAAAGCTACTCAACTAAGAATTCACATTCATGACTATTGTGGGGAATGTCCAGCAAGGACCCAATTGATTTTCTTTGAAGACAAGGAACCTATTCAAACTATATGTAGGTGAAACAATTCTTGAAATCATCGACCATGCATTATAAGGAAGAAATTTATCATCCTTAGTCTAAAATTCATTGTTGACTTGTTTAATGATGAGACATGAGAGCCAACATAGACATGTAGCCAACCGATATTCCATTGAATTACTATTTTTAGACCAATGATAAGAGCCTCATATTCTACAATATTATTTGTATAGGGGAAGGCTAAACTAAATGATGGGTATAACATCACCTCGAGGGATGATGAAGAGAATACTCACATGTGATCCATGTTGGGTAAATGAACCATCAAAATATAACTTCCATAGAGCCTATTTAGTGATGGTGAATACAAACTCATCTAGAAATGTAATCAATAGATAAACACCCACTAGAGGAGCATCTTCTATTTGATATGCAATAACTTGAAAATTTAATTATTTTTCTATCAACATACTTAATATTGAACCCATTGAGAAGCATGACCCATTTAGCCATGTAGCTTATCAAAGATATTTGTGAGAGTAGATACTTTAGAGGATCAACCTTAGAAATGAGTTTGATAGAATGATTGAGCATGTTATGCCTAAACTTCTATGAAATAAACACCACTACCAAGCATGCCTTTTCCATAGGTGTATAATTAAGCTCGTAGCTAACAAGTGTGTGACTAATATAGTATACTTCTCATTCTTTCCCATTCTCATCATGCTACACAAGAAGTAGCCCTAGTCCCATTGAAGTAGCTGAGATGCAAAGAAATAATAATTTTCTTGATATAGGAGGCATGAGAATAGGCGGATGAGCCAAATACTATTTGATCTTGTCAAAACCTTGTTAACATGAAGCGTCCCATTTAAATGTGTTGTTTTTATGAAGAAAATGGTTGAAGGGTTTACATTTATATGCAAGTTGAGCTATGAACCTATAAATGGATTGTAGTTTTCCCTTCAAGATTCTCAATTGCTTAAGTGTCTTAGGAGGAGGCATATCCATAATTGCTTTGAATTTAGTGGGATCAAACTTAATGCCTCTCCTAGACACAATGAAACCCAATAATTTACTAGAGGTTACACTAAAGACATATTTATTTGGGTTGAGTCGTAATTGACATTGCTCTAATCAAGTGAAGATGTGCTCAAGGATGACCGAGTAATCTTCTCCAGTATTTGATTTACTTAGAAAATCATCCACATAGTATTGTATAATGATGTGGATGAGATCATAGAATATGACTGATATGGCACATTAATAGGTGGAACCAAAATTCTTTAAACCAAAGGAGATAACTTGATAGCAAAAGGTCCCCCATGGAGTTGTAAAATTTATTTTCTATTGATATTTTATTGCAATGCACATTTGATTATAGCCCAATAAACTATCCATTAGTGACAAAATAGCATGACCTGCCATCAAATCCACAAGGATGCTAATATTAGGGAGTGGGAAGTTATCTTTTAGACATGGTTTGTTGAGGTTTCTAAAATCAGGGTAGATGCAAATGCCCCTAGTCGTTTTGGAAACAAGAACAATGTCGGAGATCAAATTAGAGTGATCAATAGGCTATATAAAACCAACTTCCAAAAAAATTCCTAACTCAACTTTTACTAACAATTAAAATTGGAGATGTCTTTTGTAGAGATTCTGCTTAACAGGCTTGGCATCTGGATGAACAACCAAGTGGTGAACCACTCAGGTGGGATCAAGTCTAGGCATATTGAAATACAACCATGCAAAGTTGATAGAACCTTTTTGAATAATACTAGAAAATGTTTTATTCTCATCCGTTGATAAAGAGGTTGCCACATATGTGAGCCATGGTTCAGTTGATGTGTCAAAGTTGATTTCTTTAGTCTCTTATATCAAAATAAGAGACTTCTCTAATTGTTGTGCATCCATGAGGAGAAGATGAAAATACTCATCCTCTCATACCTCAAGAAGGTTTTCATCAGAGGATACACCCTTTCTTTTTAATTTTGATAGATCTTGAAGTGCCTTAGGGAGGTTTTCACCAAAAGACCCTAGATTATTTTTTGATTTTTACTTTTGCAATTAAGGATTTCATTTTCCCCAAGTAGGTTTGCTGATCAAGTGTGTAGAAAAAAACTAATCTATGATCCCCACAAGGAATACCCTCACAAAAACCCATGAATTCAATAAATTCCTCATCATTTTGAAATATGTCAAGGTGTGTGGATCCACATTGGTCCTAATCAATGATTTTGAGGTGATGAAGTAGAAGGTAAATGACAAGGATGGTTGTGGAAAAGAGGGAGGAGACATCTAAATCATTATAGGAGAGTTTAATGAATTTGTTTGCAATATATTTAACAAGAAAAAAATCCAAAGTGATATTATTTGAAGTGCTTGGTGATATAGAGGGCTTATTTTTCTTAGAATCATACCCAAGTCCTTGATATTTGTCATTAGCGAGCAACTCTATTGGTTGGATTATACCTTGTTTATTTCCCCCCAATCCATTCCCTTGATAATTAACCTTTTGAGCCATATGATGAGGGATAGGATAAGTCTCTTGAAAATATTCTTAGATTAGTAGAGCTCTTAGGTTCTTCTCAATATATCCATTGATTGATATCTTCTTCAATTTTTTCTTGTTCCAAAGTTCCTGGAGACTGGAAAATGGTAGACCCACAAATTTTGGTTGTTGATGAGTTCAATTTCTTTGATTGAGATGACCTTCCAAAGGCATGCAAAGAAAGGGGCATGGAGCCCATGTTGAGAGTGGTTCTCATTTCACATTCCCCACAACCCTTATCATTGATCTTGACCTTGGAAAAGGTGGATTCAAGGAGAGTAGCTGGGTTGGATGGCATGGAAAGTGTGTTGGGGTCGACATAAGATGAAGATGAAGTTGTAATGGAAGGTGCAATTTTGACCCCTAGGCAATGTTGAGAGAGAGGGAAAGTGGCCTCAAAATCACAACAATACTCAAAAGGATGAGGATCAACATGGATGGTAACCTCAATACCATTGTGTGGGGATTTGAGGGATTGATGATATGTGGATGGGACAACCTCATGGAATGAATCTATGGGTAGACAAGGAGGATATTGTAAGGGAGGTCAAGATCAATGACATGAAATGTGGTGTATTATAATGTTGACTGACTTGAATGGGGAGGCAAGTTCCTACTGAATCTTGCTCTTTATTGTCACATACTTAATGGTGATTATCGGATTGTCTAAATTAGCTCGAGTGTACCCCACTTTTTTTTTATGAATTTCAATGTAAAAAAACTAAGGGTAGAATCATTATCTAATAGGACCCTCTTTACTTTTTGCTTGGAAATGAGGACTTCAATGTGTAACAGGTGATTATAGTATGGGTCAATTGGAGGCATTTCTTTCTAACTAAATCGCAACTGATAAGTGGATGAAAGGTGTCCTACCAATGCTTGAAATTATGTGGGATCAATGTCAGTAGGAACATGAGCTTCTTGTAATGCTTTTGTGAGGATATCTTGGTGGATAGTGAAATAATTCTAAAGGTCTAAAATAGATATATTTGTACAAGGTTTTTGCAAAGATCATCTAAAATATTATAGTGCTGACTTATTGGACGTGGCTGAGATGTGTTATATGGTCTTGAGATCATGATTCAACCTTGTCGAGTGGTGATCACATATTTAGGTTCTTTGGATTTTACCCTAAACATGGACACACATAAATCAACTAGTGTAATGCAACCGACCATGTTGTCATAATTAAAGGGGACCCTAGAATAATCATCATTATTAGTCTGATTGCTTTAACTATTGTTTTAGGAATTTCTCGAACCAACACTAGCATTAGATGTGCTAGGTCCTTGGGAGTGATTTGGAAAATAATTTTGGTATATCTGGAGTTGAGCATTAGATGAGGTGGATTGATTTCTTTCCAAGGTAGTGTCACCTCTGTCAATGAGGTCCTAGACATAATTATTGAGCTTCATGCATTTATTGGTAGAGTTTCCCTTAATCCTAGGATAATTGTAATACTCATTTTCTTTAAACTAATTAGGCTTTGGCTTAGTGTCATTGAAAGAAGGTTGGGTAATTAGATAGGTGACCGCACTAGCTTGGACTAGCTTATGAAATACCACATCAAGGGGTTATCCGAAAGGAGTGAAGAGTGTTTAGCATTGCATTGATTAGGATGTCAAGATATTCCTTGGGGAATAAATATTGCATTTGTAGTAGGCAAGCTAGGCACATTTTTATTATCTTGAGATGCGTTAGACACTTGGATATGTTTGGCATTCGTCACACCATCATTGACAACATTTTTATTATTGTTCCAAAAATGGGATTTATCCTAAGAGGGTTTATCAATGTTTTCCTTATAAATCTTGACTAAACCCTTAGCCAGAAGTACCTTTTCAATGGTGACACCTTTCTCAATTATTTTTTCAAATGTGGATGCGCAAATGAAAATCCATTTCTATGTGTAATTTTTCAACAAATATATTCACCAATTTATTTTCAAGGGCCAGGAGAGACAACTATTATGGGATCTCTACCTTTGTAGATATCTTGCAAAACTTTATCCAGTATGCTATTTATTAATACACATGTCAAGAATGTTTATATCATGTTAAAGACTATAGGATAAATGTGGTACAAAATTTTCAAACAAGTCCACAAAAGTAGAAACAGGCCCATGAGGGAGGTGTAAGGACCATTCCAAGGCTTGTCCACCCAAGCTCTAGTGAAAAAATTAAGGAGGTAGTTACTAGTAGAGGCAAAATCTTGACAAGTCATATAAAATTATTTAACATGATCCCAGTGGTCACCTTTCCCTTTTTACTCATCAAATTTAGTGATCTTGAAATGTTTTGGAAAGGGTGTAGTTGTGATGGTGTGATCAATGGGATAAGGGAATAATTCCTCGAATTTAAAAGAATTCTTAGCATTCCTCATTTGCAAGTCCTTAAGCATAGCTTTCATGTCCTCTTGTTCTTGATTAGGTGTTGTGGATGAGGGAGGAATCGCTAGATTGGAACTCAACTGATTGGTGTATATATTATCTATAGGGGGAAGATGATCAAGAGGTGGATTATTATTATATGATGTTTTTTTTTAGTATTGAAGTATGATGGTTGTTGTGATGATTGAGATGGGTAGATTTATTATTGTAATTAATTTTCATATGGTGGTTGTTGTGAAGGATGGGAGTATGCTATTTGTTGGAGGGGGTTGTTAGGAGATTGATGAAGTGGTTGAGATTGATAGTGGGAAGGGTATTGGAGTGCATTCCCATAGGATTGTGTGGGATGTTGTGATCGATGTATTTGATAGTTGTGTGATGTGTTAGATGGTTGATGTTATGGTTGTGAGGGGTATGATTGTGATAGATATTGGAGAAAATTGTTAGGAGGTAGTTGAGGATCTATTGGGATTGATATCAGGAGTATGGAGGTGGTTGAGGTGGATATGATTGATGTGTAGGATCCTATGATACATAAGGAGGTTGAATATGGAGTGGTGTAGTGGGAGGTTGATAATGATATGGATCTTGTACAAGAGGATCCATAGGAGGTGGTGGAGTAGGGTATTTATGATATCATTGTAGTTTAGGAAATTTTATACTTTTATAAATTCACACTATGTTTGAGTCCCTTAATTTATTGGACTTAATTAAACTTCTAATTTACTAAATTATGCATTCCAAAGCCTTATTTTTATCATTTTTTGAAAGGAGAACCAACATTAAATAAATGCATTTAATATTTAAAATGACTTGGATTATGTGTGTCCTGGAAATATAGGCCACGAGCCATTCGCCCATGGGAAACAAGTCACCTTTATGTTCTAGGACCTATTTTAAAATATGTTTTTGGCAGCCTTTTAATGATCTAAATTCAAATTGTAAGTGTTAGATTTTGGAATCTAATTTTTAGATATTGGATAAACACCTTTTAAATACATAGTATTTTTACCATTTAAAATATAACACTTAAGTATCAAATTTTGAGAAGATAATATTATTTTCAAGAGCATCATTATCATTCATTTTTAGCAGCAATCAAAATCCTAACATCATGTCCAATTTTATGTGTGTTCATGTTGTCTTGTGAAGGCTAACAAGTGTTGAAGGTTTTCATGCATTCAAGCATTCAAGAAAATCACACAAGAAAGGTCCAATTCCTTTGAAGAGATGTGTATGAATTCATTCCTTCAAAGAAGCCATTGAAGGGTGGTGAGTTGCAAAAAGTGTTCATTCATCATTTCCTTCCCTTTCATTATCTTTTTATCAAGGTTTAATTACCAAATTGGGGTTTGACCAAGGCAAACCCCCATACAAACAAAACAAACAAATTTCCCTCTTTGTGAATGTGAAGATTACAGGTTGAAGAGATCTTGAAGAGCAATTTTACATTATTGCATTTGTTGTCATCATTCTTTCCAAGACATGGAAATTAAGTTGTAGAATTTAATTTTGTCATTTCGACAAGTTTACAAGTGGAAATCAACATCTTAGGTCCAACATTAGAGGATTGTAAAAGTATTTTTCAGAAGCCCTATCAATGAACCATTCACCCAGGGGTGAACCAATCCCTCTTCACACATTCAAATCAGATTTTGGTGACATGTACATATTCTTAAACATCTCCTTGATCTGCCTGCAAAGTGTCATTACAGTCTACACATCTTTGAGAATCTATAATTTACATACCAGGTAATATGGTTTCATTATTTTAATTATTTCAAATAATTCCTAATCATTCTTTGTCATTAAAGAATCACCAACCTAGGTCTGATTGACACACCTTTGAGGTTGAAAGTCAATCTCTTGGCTTTGTGGTTGGTATTCTAATGAAATATTTGGAAGAGGGACCTTAAATCATAGTTTCTTTATATTAAGGGAACTAAGGTTTCCCCCCTTTTCACAACATTTCATTTTGGTGAACTTGGCATTTTTACATCACAAGATTTATGCTTTGGTAGTCTTTTAAACCCTAGATCTAGGTTTTGCATTCTTCGTTTAGGGTTACATATTTCATATTTCAATCATTAAAAACTCATAAAAATCCAAAAATATTATATAAATTTTGCATTATAGGCTGCATTAGTTTATGTTTCAATCATTTAGATCAAAAATTCATTCAAAATTGCACTCAAAATTGTCACTTTTGTTTACACATTGTCATATATTTGTACTTTCATTTCATCATAAAATTCTAAAAAAAAAGTCACTATTAAACCAATTTGCAACCAAAAACAGTAATCATAAACATTAACTCAAACACTTAGATTTGAATTTTTCAAACCCTTGTACAAAGACTCATTCGCCCCTGGGAGACCCTGTCCTTGTACAGGTGCTTCTACAAATTTATGCAAGCATTTTTGTTCTGTTTGCTCAGATTCCTTGTACTTTCAGATCTCCATTTCTGTTTCAAAAATTGTATATTCTGAACCATTTACATTTAGTTCATTTGGTAAGAATAAATTGCATTATTTAGAATCAAAATTTGCATTAAAAAGTCATCATTTTTAGGTCTCTATATTTTAAATTAGTCAACTATCATATTTCAAATATGAAGATTGCATCAAAATTTATTCTAACATCTTTTACATTCTTGGATACTTGCATTTCACAATCAAATTGGAATACATTAAGGCAAATTCTAGAAATTGAGTTATTATTTCAACTGTCTGCAAATAGATTCAAGCTCTTTAAATAGTATAGTTTAGAGTCAAACTTTCAATTTTCAAAACCCTTGATCGGGACTCATTTTCCCTTGGGCGACTCCATCATGCTTGTTTTGGCTATACAAACTTTCCTTGAGACCTTTGTTACTATGTTTATTGTTTGTCCCTACTTTTTGTTTTCTATTTTACTATCTTTATTTAGTATATTGGTGTTCATATTGGGTGTAATTTCGGTGTGGTAAAACTTGCATGAGTTTTACAACCTGGTTTCCTATTGCCAATACTCCAGTGAGACGTAGTTTGAGACTCATGGCATCCCACCCTGGTACATCCGTTGTGGATCTTGGGTTTTCCAACTCTTTTACATAAAGTGTTGACAATACAAAACCCATGTTAGAATCCCTCCCTAATGCCACATTTACCATGACAACCTTGTCATCAACCACTATCATTGATGTTGAAACCATAGTTTCCCATTTTCCTCAAGAGAAACTCAAACAACTAGACAAAGCCCTATAAAAATTTCAAGATTATGTGATTATGGAATACATTGCTAGTATTGTGATTCCTATCATAGATAACATGATGAAAATGCTTGATAATTACCAAGGATTAGAGGTTGTGCGTACCCTAGCCCATATTATTGATGATCATATTTCAACAATGTCTAGTTGTGCTAAAGCTTTGGGATACACTCAAATCCAAGGAGAAAATAAAATCTCCCAACAACCATAATCTCTATCCCTACATATAAAAATCCAACTATTACGACAATAATGCAACCAAACAATAGTATAGCTCCAACCTTGGGTATTTCCATTAGGAATCATTTTAGTTTTGTGCACTCAAACATAATCTCTACAAATCCATCACCTCTCACAAATTTTCACTTTAGTTTCCCACATAACACATATACACCCCCAACATATTCACCTCCATCCCAAAACACAACCAATGATTCCATCATAAACCAAATTTTGCAAAATGTCACATCCCTTCAATAGTAAATAGCAACATTGAACCATAACCAAAATGTACAACCTTCACAATATGTCAAGAGAAACCCATTTTCATTAGAGATATTGAAAACACAAATTCCACAAGGTATAGATATACCTCTCTTTAAGAAATATGGTGGTAAAGGAGACCCTAATAATCATGTATCAACATATAGAACCTTATATAGTGACTTCATTTTTGAAGATAAGCTCTTGGCTAAACTCTTTCCTAGGTCCTTGAAAGACAACCTTGGAATGGTTTGGTTCATTACCAAATAATTAAATCTTCTCATTCAATGAGCTTGTTGATGCCTTTACTAATCATTTCCAAGTGTAAATGGGTCCTAAGATGGCTCCACCTAATTTAATGAGGTGTAAGCAACAAGAAGGAGAAAAGGTCACATATTTTATAGCACATTATCAATTGTTTTACTTGTAAAATAATATTACTCCCCAATGTGGATCTTCAAAGAATATCCATTGACAACCTATAAAAAGACACAAGAGATAAACTTGGGATGATGAAGTTTCCATCCTTTTCACATTTGTCTGTGGCTCTCTATGATCATTAGAATTCGATTAGTCAACATGAAGAGAAAAATCCCTCAAATCATGCTGATAAATATAAATCCATACCTCACAATAACTTCCAACCATTTAAGAAGAAAAAAAAAGGGTCTATTAATCTACCCCAATCAACCCTCTATTTTGAGCATCGATTTGTTGCCATGAAAACAACCCCATACCAATTTCAAGATAAGGGTAGGAAATTCAACCCGCTCCCTGATTCCCTTGATTCAATTATGATGGGCGAGGTCATTGATGTCACAACTTGCATCATTTAATTTTTCATTTATCGAACTGAGTGTATCTCAGAGCAATATACGATAAGGAGGACTCCAAAAATTGGGGGGTTTTTGCACAGTAAATAGTGACTTTGATTTTGGTTAGTCTCCTTCAAGAGCCTTCAGGAGCTCTTAGGAGCTCTTCGAAAGCAGAACATAGCAACTAATTCCTAAGGATGATTCTAACTTACTGATTAACTAATGCTTATCTAAACCTATTCTAATCATAATGACTCATCTTAGATGTTACCTTACTTAACTACAATCAGTTCATTGGGAGATCTACAAAATAAACCAGTTTTAACTCTAAGTCTAAAATGCGGAATTTAAAGTTGCTAAACATAAATCTAGTTACTCTTGCAGGTATGAATTTTAATCTAGAAAACAATGAGTCTATTTATGTTGCAGAGAATTCAAATATTTAAATCTAGAAATCAATAATACTAACTCCCAAGAACATATTCCAATTTATTTTTAGTTCAATCCTTGCATCAATCGTTGTTACCATTACTACATCTATGTGCATTTAAAAATGAATACTTAACAAAACCTACAGTAAATGATAGAATTCTGATCTAACACCGATCTATAGTAAAATGACTTAACTAATTTAAATCATGACAATTTAATCTAAGTAAATACAATTTCTAAACATTTAACAAATAGTGCTAACCTCAAAACCAATTATAACAAAACAAAATTAACTGAATCAAATAACAATGAAACAGGGTCATCTCCTTCAGTTGAGCGGGCCCTGCTCTTCCTCTAGTGGGACCTCAAACATAGTGATTTAGATCAACTTTATATTTTCATTCCAATTGGCCAAATTTGGTGAGTAAAACAAAAGTACAAAGTACCGACAATTACAATATTCAAAAAAATATAGACTAACTCAATTTAAACCTAAGGATGGATATTTATAAGAATATCCCTTATTTTGAATTCAAAAACATGGTGCTAGCCACCAAATTAGAGAGTGCAAAGCTAAATAAAAGTTTAACTAGAAGTATCCAAGAGAATCTCACAAATCACAGTTGTAGCAGTAGTTCCCAAATTGACAAAGACAGCCAATCCGAAATCATAGCACATTAGGATCCGTCGAGAGATTTCAGGAGCGTGATTGACACAAAGCTATTACACAAAAATTTTAACATATCCAACTCAACAGTAAGCAATTAAGTACCTGCACAAAATACTCAAGAATAGATTGCAACCATGACAATAGATATTTTGATTTCCACAATCATTTCCTTATTTAACATTACCAAAAGAAGCACATTTAATGTAAAATACCACATCTAATATATCCTTCAATTAGTCAAGTATAATATGAAACAAGCAAACATTAACATATAATTTACCACCATATTAGTTAATTAATAATATAATGAAGTCTTTTGAGTTTATAAAAAGATTAATTGAAACGACATTCTTGAGTACTCATCATCCTCCCCCTCTTGATATTAACCATGTCCTCATGGTTGAGGGTTTGGTAAATCTATATTCTTAGACACCAACCAAGTAATTATATTTTCCAGATTAGAATCCTACAATAAATACTCTAAGAATCTTCTTTGACGAGCATACCCATTCATCGTTTCAACTACTGCATCCACTCCCTTATATTTTCTCCAATAAGCTATGGTGGTGTATCAAATGTTGGTGCTGACATGATGATAAGAGGAGCCCTTAACCTCATTCCTATCCAATTTTTCTACTGCTCTTCAATAATATCAATCACAGTTCTTACTCTGGTCAGACTCCAAGTGACGTTTCTAGGTGAAATAGGTTCTCTTCTTCTCAGTTGTGGTGGAATACTTCTAAACCTGTCTCTTGCTACACTCAAATCTCTCATTGGGAGATGATCTTGAATCCTTTTAAAAAATTGGATGCTCTCATTCATATTTATTTTGTAAGCAGGGGCTACATTTTATGACATGGAAAAGAATTTGAATTGAGCTCTGAAAGGTCTAGACCACGGGGTCTCATTCCTCATTGGTAATCCTAGTTTAAAGCATGCCTTTTTATATTGAGTCTCCATGTGTTCCCGCTCTACTTGGTTTTGTAGCAATGAAACAAAATATCTTATTTGAAGCTCCCCTATGAAAACATTAAGAAATGATTGTGGAAAGTTACCAAGTAAAAAGGCATGCTGAAAGTACTCACACATTTGATTCTGGATAGTAGGATGACTATTGAAGAAATCCTCAAGAAATTATCTATCATCCTCATAATCTATTTTTCTTTTGAGTAACAGTTGGTTTATTTTCCACTGGAGAAACCTTTCTCTCAAAAAGAGTGCATAGGATCCTAAAGGTTTTCTCATTGATAGCATTGCACAAGACAATTCAACCATCTATTGTAATCTTTCATTCATTTCATCTTTTTCTCTTTCTAACTACAGGTTTTGATTTCTCAATTGTTCATTCTCATGTTTAAGTTTCATTGCAGTTAATGAAAGATATCTGCTTGGAGCGAATGATGTGGAAGCTTCATGTAACTGCAATATATTTGATTGTTGCCTTAGTTGGTGTTCCTTCTACTACAATTCTGCCCTTAGTTTCCCTATTTCCTCAGCATCGAACCTTTCCGTTTCCTTTACCCTGGCTAATGCTTGTGCATTAACCTACTGTAAGGTTCTAGTTGTTTCACTTAGTTGTCCTTGCAAAGTGCATTCTTTTTCAGCCATTTCCTTTTCTAGTTGCTTTGTTTTACTTATAGAATTTTGCAACTCTTCCCCTTTTCTTCTCAATTTCTCTTCAAGGAATTCTATCCTTTTTCTTTTCTCTTCTAATTTTGTTTGTATCCTTGACATAGCCATAACCCTTGTTATTTCATTTTCTTCCTCTGATTATTCTTCTTCATGTAATTGCATAGATCTTTCTAGTTCAGTGATCGATTCCTTTCCCTTCTTTCAATAACTAGGGATTGCGAAGGAGATTTATCAACTTCTTCTTCCTCATACTTCTCTGAGGCCTCTCTCTCTTTAGATTGAGAGTTAAATATTTTAGCAGAGTCAAAAGACTCTCTAATAGGTGTCTTCTCAGGAGACATAAGTGGGGCTTTAGGAGGATTGTGAAGTTGTTCAGGAATTTGCATAGATGGTTGGTCTTCCCCATGGACTTCAAAATTTTCCGGTTGGGTTTCACAAAATAGGGTTTCCTCAGGAGTTGAAACAACATTCTCAAATATGATAGGGTTTTCCTTTTTTGTGTCTTGTTTCCTCTTTTTGGTAAAACTATGAGTTACATTAATAGAATCTTGTGATTTCCTCTTTTTCTTGTCCTTTTTATGTTTTCTACTAGAGGATTCTACTTTCACCAATTTTTTTGTGGGGCCCTTTGTGATTTTCCCTTTTTAATTTTTAATAGGTGTAGACAAAAATTCTAACCACCCTTGTTTTCTAGTTTCATTCTTTAAGAAATGGTGCTTGATTATCAGTTGTATTAACCCATGATACTTAATTGAAGACTCTCCCCTAGATTTCACCCTAGCTATCATGGAGGAAATTTGGGAAAAAAAAAATGCAAGCAAATTGATTTTGGTAGAAGGGTCCTCATTTCCAGACCTCAAATGTATTAATAACCACATTCTTGGACCCAACATAGTGCCATAATGACCTTCACAAGTGAAAAATTTCATAAGCCAGGTGACAACAGTCTTCGCGGCTCTTCTAGACTATTGCGTAAAATTACTCTCTACTCTCCTTTGTGCAATAGAATTTCTGGCTTTTTCTCAGGTTCTTTGGAAAATGTTGCCACTGAATCTTCATACTTTACATGCCCTTTTTCCATTGGCTTTCCTTTAGCAGGAATTCTAGAGATTTCACTTATTATTTCTAGGGTGACCTCAATGACTTCATCCCAAACCTTGGTGACATTTACATGGAAATTCCAAAAAAATTCTTCAACTAACTCTTGCTAGAATCCCTCATACTTTAGGATGAAATCTAACACCCAACTTCCCTTAATAATCTTTCAGTTTCTGGGTCAAGAATAAAATTCTCTGGTTCAACATTTTGCTTGTTCCCCATCGTGCCCTGCTCTATAACTTTTTTAGAAGAAAATGGCTATCTCAATTAAGTAAAAACCCAGAATTACACCTTTTCCAACTACAACAATTTTTAGAAAAACTTCATGCCAATCACACATTTTGTTATTTATTTCATTTATTTATTCGGACAATCCACACGACACCACCCTGTACTTCACATTTACTCTTTATAAATTTGGCGACGCAATTGACATAAGTAAATTTATTGATGTGGACGTGGGACAACTCACTATTACTTGTCATTACTACTACAGTCTTTTCAAAATCACCCCTTGATTCCCCTGCTAGATTCATAATGATTAAACTAATTTATTATAAAATTAATAACTCTTTTGGCAGAGACCTCAATGCTAATATTTACTTTATTTCAAATCATAATGACTAAATCGAAAATAAAATATTTAGAAATGATATGTATAATAAATGCATACCTTTTAATAAATTCTGAAGTCAATTCGAACGTGCTAACTAACTCAGTTGGAATTTAATTCCAACGAATTAATTAAAATGAAGCCTAAAATAAACATGAAGGTTATCACTAAAAACTTAAGATATCCCCAGGAGTCATCAAAAGATTTCAAGAGCTCTTAGGAGCAAACTGAAGTTGATCCAAGAAGATTGCCATTTCTCATTTTTAGCCATTCCTTCATTTTTTTTTCTCTTTTCTTTAATTTTTTTTTTTTATATCTTCCATCAGAAAATGTTCAATTCCATGCTCTAGTTCTGACAAGAACTCCTCTCTGGATTTAGGTTATGGTATATTTTCAATCTATGACCATTAACTAGCATCACTCTTTTCTCTTCATGAATAGGTATCAACTGCACAACTCCATTTTCAAAGACCTGGTCAATCTTTTATGGTCCTATCCACCTTGTGTGGAATTTTCCTTTTAACTCATTAAATTTAAAATCAAACAACAATGCCCAGTCTCCCTTCTTGAATCTTTTGGTTACAATATATATTTCATGCTACTCTTTTCTCTATTTTTCAATCATTTCAGTATGTTGAAGAGCCTCCATTCTCATCTCATCTAACCGATTCAGTTGTAACACTCTCTTCTTCTCTACTTCTGATATGTCAATACCAACATTCAATGTTGTCCTCAGTTTCTGCAATTCAAACTCGATTGGGATTACTAGAGTCTTCCATATACTAATTCATATAGAGAAAACCCAGTAGTAGTCTTCCAGGTTGTATTATATGCCCATACTGCTTCATCCAACTTGTCTGCCCAATCTGTTTTCCTTAATGAAACAATTTTTTTCAGAATGTTTTCTAACTCTCAGTTGGTGACCTCCATTTTCCCATTTTCCTATGGATGGTATGGAGTGGAATTCCTATGTGTCATCTCATATTTATGCATGAAAGATGCAATCATTGTAGACATGAACTGTGGTCCTTGATCAAAAACTATTTCCCTTGGTGCACCGAATCTTTGAAGAATATTCTTGCATAGAAAATCAGCCACATTGTCTTCTCTTGCTATTGGTAAAGATTTTACTTTTGCCCATTTTGTAACATAATCTGTGCAAACCAGAATATAGTGTTGTCCTTTGGAAGGTGGATCAATAGGTCCCACAAAATCAATTCCCCACTTTTTCAATGGCTCAAGAGCTACTTGAGGCTATAGTGGCATCTCCATGGTTGGTGTAGGTTTTCCCATGCATTGGAACTAATCACAATGTTTCACAAAGAATGAAACATCCTTTGTCATAGTCGGCCAGAAATAACCAACTCCTAAGAGCTTATGAACGGTCCTGATCATGGAGTAATGCCCTCCTTCTAGCTCATGATGACATGCATGTACTACATCATATACATCTATCTCAGCAACACACTTGCGAAGAGCATGGTCAGGACACATCTTAAATAATAAACCATTAATCCATTGAAATCTAGAATTTTCACGAATTAACCTCTTTTTCTGCTTAAAATTGAAATGATTAGAGCACTTCCCTATTACAAGGTAGTTTGCAATGTCAAAAAACCATGGAGGATGTATTGATATTGAAAATAAATGTTCATCTGGGAATGTATCATCAACTGGTTCTTGTTCACCCTGCAAAACAATTCTTGATAGGAAATCTGCAACAACATTATCCTTGCGAGGTTTATCTATTATAATTACATCAAACTCCTATAACAACAATAGCCATCTTATGATCTATCCACCCACCACAACCTTGTTCATGAGATATCTTATAGCAGCATGGTCTACATGGATGAATATTTTATAACCTGTAATATAATGCCTAAACTTATTAATTGTATATATCACAACCAAAAATTCTTTTTCAGTGGTTGTGTAGTTTCTTTCTATAGAATTTAAATTTTTGCTCATATAATAGATTGCATGCATTGCATCATTATCATCTTTTTGTCCTAAGACTACCAATTTCAAAATTATAAGCATTAGAATGAATATGAAATGGAACTCCCCATACAGGTCCTTTAATGATTGGGGAAGTGGTTAAAGCTTTCTTAAGTTTCTCAAAAGATTGTTGACAATCATATGTCCACAAGAATTTTGCATCTTTCTTGAGTAATGTAAATAAAGGCTCAAAAATCCTACTAAACCCTTCTATGAGTCTCCTATAATACCCAACATGCCTAAGAAAACTACGAATTCTTGTTTGATTTATTAGAATTTCTATCTTTTGTATGATTTCAACCTTCTTAGGGTCAACTTTAATCCCCTATTTTGAAATATGGTGTCCAAGTACAATTTCTTCTATCATCATCAAAGAAAATTTTTCCTGGTTTAAAGATAACGTATGGTATTTACACATTTGTAATACTTTGTTTAAACTGTCAAGAGCCTCTTCAAATGTTTGTGCATGGATTGTGAAATCATCCATATACACCTCTACACATGAGGTTGTCAAATCAGCAAAGATGAAACTAAAACAACTCTTTGAAAAGTAGTTGGTGCATTACATAGCCTGAATGGTAAAACTGTGTAGGCATATGTAACCCAAGGACATGTGAAAGTAGTCTTATCTTGGTCTTCAGGAGCTACTTGGATCTAGTTGTATCCACTAAAACCATCCAAGAAGGAGAAATAACTACTTCCAGCAAGGTTATCAAGTACTTGATCAATGAAAGGTAAAGAAAAATGATCCTTTTTAGTAGCTTTATTTAATTTCCTGTAATCAATACATACCAACCACTTACCATTTTTCTTTGGAGCAATAACCAATGGGGAAACCCATTGACTATCAGATATCGGATAGATGAATCCTACCTTTAGCAGCTTTTCTATCTCTTGCTTGACAAGGCCTCTCAGAACAGGGTTGATTCTCCTTTGACCCCGCCTCACTGGTTTAACATATTTTGTGTAAATATGATGTGTGCAAATAGAACGATGGATTCCTCTCATATCCTTGTATTTGCATGCAAAATATTTAGTGTGACTCTCTAAAGTTTGTTTTAATTTCTCTTCCTATGAAGAGGACAAAGATGAACTAATAAAAAGAGGTTTATCTCCTGCTACAGTGATTTCACTAGTTTCATTCTTTGTATCAAGTGGGTCCCCTACAAGTGTATTTAAAGGACAAGGATGGGAACTTAGCTGGTGCAAGATTCGATGAAATTCCTCCTGTTGTTTGACTTGTTCAATATTTTTAGGACTAAGACTTTGTCCTTCACATTCCTCTACATGTTCCATTAAAGTAACCATTGCTAATTCCACAATACCATCCCCTTCAGACTCCATATCTTCATCAAACCAAAGTTGAGTATTAGATTCTATTGATGGTTGAGCAGGAGGATATAATGACAACTCTTTCTTATTTTTTCCATTGGAAATGATCATACTACCTGATCTACAGTCTATTAATGTTGCAGTTGTTGCCAACCATGGTCTACCTAAAATGATTGGATATCCAAAATCTTAATTCCTAGCTTTAAGGACCAAAAATTCCACTGGATAATCCCAAGTGTTAATGGTAACCATAACATCCTCAAGAACTCCCTCAAGTTTAGTAGTAGATTGATCAGATGACTATAAAACAGTTGTGGTGGGATGAATCTTTGTCATTCCTAACATTTCAACAGTATTTGAGGTGATAACATTAATAACTGCTCCTAGATCAATTAGGACGTTGGCTATCTCAATTCCCCCTATACTCAAAGTTATTACAGGACTACCAGGATCATTATATTTATGAGGTAGTAACCTTCGTGACAATACACCAGCTAGTTTGGTCCCTATTTGAATGGTGGGAGGTAATTTCTTCTTCCTACCAAGAGATTTCATACAAAGAGATTTAACTAACTGATTAATTTTAGGTATATCCTTTATATCCTACAATAGTGTTATTTCATTGTTAATCTTTTTTAATTCTTGGAGAATTTGAGAGTCAACAACATTCATATAGTTAGGTTGGGAGATGACAGGAGCAGTTTGTTCTATATTCAGGCACTCTAGGTAGGGTGCCTGATTAACTTCTTGCTCATTCACAAAGTTTTTTATTTCATTCAAATTTTATTTTTCACTTTCCTTACCCTCTTGATCTTTAGTGACTGGTACAAATGGCACATTTCGGCTTCTCAACTGAATATCGTTAGCTTCAATGATATTCAAAGTAGGTGGATTTACATAAGAGTGATTGTTTTTTCAGATTTAGAGCAGGTTGTGTTGGAATTTGAGGTTGGTTCACCTGTTCATGAGTGGGATTAGATCCTTGTGTTAACTATGGTGACTATCCCCATGGATGCCTTGGTCCTTGATTTTTCCACGGCTGAAATTGTGTTTGGTTCTGCTACCACTGTGGCTAGTTTTGCTGCCATTGCGGTTGATTTGTCTACCACTATGGTTGGTTCCACTAGGGATTCATCCATTCAGGTTGAACCCAAAATATAGGTGGTTGTTGAGGTGGTAAGGGAGGATTCCATTGGTTTGTATTAGACCAAGAGTTTTGATTCCAGTTAGCTCTAGGACCATACTACCCTTGATTATATCCATCATTTTGAGACCTTTTCTCAACATAGTTAAGTTCCTCCTCCACTACTAGTGGTTTCTTCAGATGATTCTTAATCTCAAATAGAAGGGTACAAGAAATTGTTGAATGATTTTTCTCACAAATCTCACAAATGTCTACTTGATTCAATGAACACTCTCTTAAAAGATGTTTCCCTCTACATTTGGAACAATAAATGGATAAAGGTTCAGTGGTATTTTTATCTCCTTGCATATTTAGATGAAGAAGCAAATCAATCTTAAACTATCAATTTCTTCCATTACTTGGGACGGATCAGTGGTGAGATCTTTGTTTCTTCGAGAGCCTCTAGAGCCTACTCTAGTCCTAGAGTAGTTCCTACATGTTTCAACAATAGCTTCCAAAGAAATCTTATTGATGTCTCATTTTCTCATAAGATTCAAGGACTCCCTAGAGTCATCATCAATTCCCTTTAGGAAAATTGTTTTACTAATTTCATTATCTAACCCATTACCACATCTTTTGTGTACAAAATGGAATATATTGGCATAATCTTCTAGACTCTCATCTTTCATCTATCTCATTTAGAACAAATCCTCTTTCCTATCCCTCACTCAAAATTAATCTTGGTATTTATCCAAGAACTCAATTTCCATCTCTTGCCAAGTTGAGATTGAATCTGCACCTGAACCCATGAACCATCGTAAGGCTGTCTCTTTTAAGGTAGAAGGAAATAATTTTAGCTTCTAGTTGTCAGGTGTATAATCATAGGTCTGGTACAAAAATTTAAACTCAAAGAGGAATTGGTTAGGATCTTCCGAAGTCTTTCCCCTAAAATTAGGAAAAACTGAAGGTGAAATATTTTTCATAGGGGTCTCATCACGTCCTCTATTCAGATTAATGGGATATGGGAAGGTTCTATTTGGTGGGGGATTATTATTTTCTTGGTCACCTATTTCTTCTTCTTGATTTTGTTCTTGATTCTTGATCCGATGTTGCAAAATTTATTGTTCTTGATCAAAATCAATATTTCATGGAATAAATCTCCCTAGATGGTCTCTAGCTTGTCTCATCCACAAACTAAACTATCTTCCTTATCAACACTAAGGCTTCAAACTTAACAGCCAGATCTTTAATGATCCCTGATAATGACACCAAAAATGATGGGTGAGGTCGTTGATGTCACAACTCACATCATTTAATTTTTCATTTATCGATTAGGGTGTGTCTTAGAGCAATATACGATGAGGACTCCAAAAATTGGGGGGTTTTTGCACTGTAAACAATGACTTTGATTTCGGTTAGTCTCCTTCTGGAGCCTTCAGGAGCTCTCAAGAGGTCTGCGAAAGCAAAACATAGCAACTAATTCATAAGGACAATTCTAACTTACTGATTAACTAATGCTTATTTAAATCTATTCTAGTCCTAATGACTCAGCTTAGATGTTACCTTACTTAATTACAATCAGTTCATTGGGAGATCTACAAAATAAATCAGTTTTAACTCTAAGTCTAAAATGTGGAATTTAAAGTTGCTCAACATAAATCTAGATATGCTTGCAGTATGAATTTTAATCTAGAAAATAGTGAGTCTATTTATGTTGTTGAGAATTCAAATATTTAAATCTAGAAAGAAATAATACTAACTCCCAAGAACATATTCCAAATTAGTTTTAGTTCAATCCTTGCATCAGTCATTGTTACCATTACTACAACTATGTGCATTTAAAAATGAATAATTAAAAAAAACTACAGTAAATGATAGAATTATGATCTAACACTGATATACAGTAAAATGAAAACTAATTTAAATCATGATAATTTAATCTATGTAAATACAATTGTTGAACATTTAACAAACTGTGCTAACCTCAAAACCAATTATAACAAAACAAAATTAACTGAATCAAATAACAATGAAACAACTTCACCTCCTTTGGTTGAGTGGGCTCTTCTCTTCCTCTGGTGGGACCTCAAATATAGTGATTTAGATCAGCTTTCTATCTTCATTCCAATTGGCCAAATTCGGCGAGTAAAACAAAAGTAGAGAGTACCAAAAGTTACAATATTCAACAAAATATCGACTAACTCAATTTAAACCTAAGGACGAATATTTATAAGAATATCCCTTATTTTGAATTCAAAAACATGGTGCTAGCCGCCAAATTATCGAGTGCGAATCTAAATGAAATTTTAAATGGAAGTATCCAAGAGAATCTCGTAAATCGCAGTTGTAGCAGTAGTTCCCAAATCGACAATGAGAGCAAATATGGAATCATAGCACATCAAGATCCGTCAAAAGCTTTCATGAGCGTGATTGATGCCAAGATATTAAACATAAATTTTAACAGATCCATCTCAACAGTAAGAAATTAAGTACCTGCACAATATCCTCAAGAATAGATTGGAACCATGACAACAAATATTTTGATTTACAGTCATTTCCTTATTTAACATTACCAAAAGAAGCACATTTAATGCAAAATACCACATCTAATATATCCTTCAATTAGTCAAGTATAATATGAAACAAGCAAACATTAAACATATAATCTACCACCATATTAGTTAATTAATTATATAATGAAGTCTTTTGAGTTTATAAAAAGATCAAATAAAATAGCATTCTTGAGTACTCATCAAATTATGACACAACTCTTGAAAAAGAAATTAATCACTTTACCTCCAATGAGACCTATTGATCCAATAAAGCCTTCACCTCCAAACCATATCCCAAATTCCTTTTGTCACTATCATCGACAAATTGGACACGATACAAAAAGATGCATGTATCTTAAACATTTAGTTTAAGACCTCATTGGTTCCAATTACATATAGTTGGGTGGTGTTAATGATCAAGGGAATAAGTTTCTTACCCCACCCAACCAAAATTTACAAATATTTACGAACTTAATGCCAAATGATTCCATCACTTTTGTAAAAGCTAGTGAAGCTAAGAATGATGTGATGGATGTTGATAAAATAGAAGATATGATGATTGATGACAAGAGTGATAATGTGGATGATCCTCTACAAGGAATGATCGATCTCATTGATGTTCAATCTTGTAAGGGACAAACCACTTTGACACCTAACATATCTTTTAATAATAATTATACACTTAAATTTTTTCTCGATGTTCCTCTCTACATTGTTGGCCGTATCAATAACAAACCTGCACAAGGAATAATTATTGATCCTGCATGTGCAAAGAATGTGATCACCAAGGAATTCTTGTTTGTGCAAGAGCTTTATTAAGATACTTATGAACAAATGAAAGCGTGGATTAAAAAACATAATGGTTTTTCTTGTCCTACAATAGGTTTGATCACTCTTCCATTAAAATTTGGTCCTAAATAATTAGATGTATCATTCTCCATCATATTGTTATCAGACCAATTTCATGTGAAGCTAGGATACTCATGGTTACACTCCATGAATACCATCCCGTTGGTTATTCACAAGTGCATAAAGTTTCTTTGGGAATGAGATATTTACAATGCATCATAGTGGGTTTCATCCCTTGTCTTCCCATGAAAAATTTTCACTGGATTTCTTTCAACTTGGACCTATGGAACCTATAAATCCTCATGAAGATTTATTTTTCAAGTCCTATAAAACATTCAAGGCAAAGTGCATAGAAAAATGATCTTTTAGAAATATTATTGGGTCCATGGTTATCCCTTCTCCTCAACCTACCATTGATGAAACTATGATTGATCCACAAGCTCTTCTAAGTAACCAAGAAAAATTTATCATAGTTCCTCCACCTATTTACTACAAAAGACCAAGAGACAATAAAATAATCCCTTTTGTTCCTCCAAAGATAATTTTTTTTTTATAAACCTAAAGAGAAAATGGTTTCCCAACCCTTGGTGGTTCCTTTCGTTCCCCCTTTAAACGAAGAAAAGAAACCAATGGTTGATAAGCCCACTCCTACACCATCCTAACTTGAAAATCGTGCCAAAAGAAACCAAAATGATAAAGAGTGTAGGCATAGATGTCATGCTATCACTCATCGATTTGAAGAAGAAAATAAACCAAAACCACCTATACCCATGGAAACAACTCAAGAAGAAATCTAACCTCCACCCAAGCAAGACATTGAATTAAAACAAGATGATTCAAAGGAAATAATCATAAAACCTCCTATTGTGATTAATTTGGATGATGATAATGAGATTGCTAAGATTGATGAAGAAGTGAATAATGAGCTAAATTTATTATTTTCCACTTCTATGAATTTAGATGGGGGAAACCATGATGATCCTCCTAATGAGAGTGACCTACCATAGGTTGAACCTAGTGATGCTCCTAGCATGACACTTGTTGTAGTCTAGATATAGCTAGCTATCCACCTTCCATTTATGATGAACAAGATTGGGATGCATATGACCTGCTTTAGGATTGGATTTCATGTGACATACTACTTAAGGTTTTCTTTATATGTTATTTGTGATTGCTTGCATATAATGTGATCTCCCATACTGTGTTGCTTGGCATTTCTTTATGTTTTTGATTTTTCATTGGATGACCCTTGTTTCTCTATTGGCACAAGGATACAAAGGAAACAAATATGTCATGCCATTATCCTATTTGTATCTCAATCCTTCTATAATATGTCATAAACTTTATATTTTCCTTGTCTTGTGTTTTCATTTTGGGGATGATGCAAGGTGTTGAGACATTTAGGTATCTTCCATGTTGACCCAAAAAAAATCTTTATTTTCTCTTGAGCTATGCATCTTTCCTCCTTTGTGTTCTTTGTTCCATGAGTATTTGGGGGATGATGACAGTTATGTGCTCTATTATATCACTGTAGAAAAGAAATATGCTAACCCCAGATATGTGGATCCCTTAGTATAACTTTCTATGTTGTTCATGACATTGTATTCTAGGGGCAACCCCTTATCATGATGAGGTTTATTTAGAAACATACCATTGGCATAGGGCTTTCCAAATAAGCTCTTTTTGATCTTTAGTTGTATGAAATTTATCATTTTCTACTTTAAAGTAATTTCTCATAGCATGGTGTTTAGATTTTTTTTTAAAGTGGGGGCATACATTGGCATTATTTATTTGCACCCCTTGATATGAATTTTGTATGCACTCCCTGAGGTGAATTTTGTTTGCACCCCCTGAGGTGAATTTTATTTGCACCCTTTGAGGTGAACTTGTCATTTTTGCTTCACTTTGTTCACAAGTGTTGAACCTAGTGCAGTGTTGGCATATTTTATGGACATACAACATAAGCTTGTTGGTCCATCCATTTTACTTTTCCCTTTCTTGCATTAAATTTGACATTGAATGTTGGTGTACCTTGTTTTGTTGCTATACACATGTGTGTGTTCCTTTGTGCTTATGTTGGTTTTCATGGATCTTAGATCCAGGGGGCTTTTGCAACCCCCTTGATCCTTAGTCATCTTATTGCTTCAATGTTTGGACAATAAAACCCCTCTTGACATATATTTATATACTTTAGTGTGAGTCTGAGCATAAGTTTATATCTCACTAAAGTGGGGGATAAATGTAGTGTAAGAAATTGTATACCTTTACAATTTCACACTATGTTTGGATCCCTTAATTTATTGGACTTAATTAAGCTTCTAATTTACCAACTTATGCATTCCAAAGCCTTATTTTTATCTTTTTCCAAAAGGAGAACCAACATTAAATAAATGCATTTAATATTTAAATTAACATGGATTATGTGTGTCTTGGAAATATAGGCTAGGACCCATTCTCCCATGGGAAAATGGGTCCCCTTTATGTGCTAGGACATATTTTAAAATATGTTTTTGGTGGCCTTTTAATGATCCAAATTCAAATTGTAAGTGTTGGCTTTTGGAATCTAATTTTTAGAAAATTGGATAAACACCTATAAATATAGTCTTTTTACCATTTGAAATCTAACACTTAAGGAGAAAATTTTGAGAAGAAAATATCATTTTCAAGAGAAACATTATTAGTCATTTGTAGAAGCAATCAAGATCCTAACATCATGTCCAAGTTTATGTGTGTTCACGTTGTCTTGTGAAGGCTAATAAGTGTTGAAGGTCTTCATGAATTCAAGCATTCAAGAAAATAAAGTAAGAAGGATCCAATTCATTTTAAGAGATGTGTATGACTTTAGTCCTTCAAGGAAGCCATTGAAGGGTGGTGAATTGTAGCAAGTGTTCATTCATCACTTCCTTCCCTTTCATTATCTTTTTATCAAGGTTTAATTACCAAACTGGTGTTTGACCAAGGAAAACCCCCATACAAACAAAACAAACATTGTCCCTCTTTTGTGTATGTCCAAATTATAGGTTGAAGAAGGATTGAAGAGATCTTAAAGAATAATTTTACATTGTTGTATTTGTTGTGATCATTCTTTCCAAGACACGGAAAATAAGTTTTAAAATTTATTTCCCTCACTTTGACAAGTTTGCAAGTGGAAATCAACATCCCAGATCCAACATCGAAGGATTCTAAAAAGTATTTTCAAAAGCCTTATCATTGGCATCACATTGTTATAAGATCTTGAGTCAATCATAAATTTTTTCAATATTTTTCCATCAATAATTAGGCTTAGGAAAAATGGATTGACATGGTTGGGGTTAGCTGTAATAGTAGTTCCTAGGTATATTTGAGGACTTTCTGTGGCAATTTCTTCCACGACTTTTTTCTTTTCTTGATCCTCTTTTGAATCTATCTGATCAGAAACCGCTTTACTCTTTCTACTTGTAGGAATACTATTAATAAGTGCAACAATTTTTTCCTTATGTTCATCTATTCACATCATTTCTAAGAAAGGAACAATAACCCTAACTTGAGAAAGTACTTGGAACATATCTATTGAAGTGTACTTTGGTAATTCAGGAAAATTTGTGTTTTTAGAAATTACCTTTTCTTTTCCCTTAGGAGTTTCATCATAAGGAGAGTACTGATTACTATCTTTGTTATTTTGGGATACAACTTCACTCTTTGTCTTGGTATTATCTACCTTCTTTGCCCATATCCTAGGCTACCTTATTTCCTTAGGCTTTGAATCAACATTCTTAGCCTCCAAACTGGTATTTGTTCCAGTTACATCTTTTTCCTTTATGAATAGGCTACAAGGCTTACCTGAATCACCTGGAACAATCCTATTTTTCAATTGTATGTTATTCCTTGCCCTAGCAACTAGAGCAACAGTGTATTTTTCAATTTCTTCATCAAAAGGTCTTCTCAAAATAGTATTATCCACCTCCAGTTCATTCACAAAGCAGTCATCATTGTCTCCTTCATTTGGAAACACTTGCTGGTGGTGTACATCATTTTTTTGTCTTTGAATATCAACATCCTTGCCACAAGGCTAATCATCTAAGGAGTAATCATCATAGGCCAGATTAGTTGGTCCTAGTAATACATTATTCATCGTATCCTGATCTTGGGGAGACTGAGTATCTCCCTGGTCATCCTAAGATTCTACCATTGATTGTCCTACTGCACATTATTGTGGAGAATGTGGCATTCCACACACCTCACACCATGGTAAATTTTTTGTGGCATTCAGAGAATGCTTCTACAAAGGATCAGGTGGAACTTGATTGTTTCTTTGATTTCCTTGTAGGGGTTTCCCATTATTCTAGTTAGTATTATAGGGATAGTCCTATAGCTTGGGGAGCCTTTCATTTCTTTGAAAATGAGGCTTGTCATTTTTTGCTTGCTTTTGCAGTAGGGTAAGGAATTGATCTATCTTCTCATCAACAACAGTGGGTTTACTAACCTTCTCGGTTTGATTCCTTGCGCCTTTAAGAGCTTTGGGATCTTCTCTTCTCCCCACTTTACCAGAAGCCCTTCTATTATTTTCAATATTGACTGCCATCTTATATGCCTGCCTCAAATTTTGAGGGTCCTTATCTCCCAGTAAATAACACATTCTAGCATCATAGGCATTGCAATTCACGACTAAATATGCACTTTCATTAGGCCTTAAGTATGCAGGAACTCTTGTCATAGCCTTTTGGAAATGAGCATTAAACTCATACCCAGTTCATTATGCCCCTTGGTAATGTTATTGAAATCATTTAATTTAAATATTGGGTCAGTCTTATCCCCGTATTGTTCCCTAAAAACTCTGCAAAAAGTATCTTTGGAATCAATACTAGCATCAGGTAACCCTCTATACCAATCCCTAGCATCTTCAACTAATGACTACATAAAGTATTTCATTTCTATGTCATCATCCCATAGCTCAAAGTCTTCAACAAAGCCTTGAAAAGATTTCAAATGGTCTTCCCCACTAAAAGCATTATTACCAGTGAATTTTGGGAGATGTTTTCGTGCATTATCTAGGACTGGATTAGGGTACCTCCGAATATTACCAAAATGTAGTTTTCTGTATCTATCAATTTGGGGTGCTCCTCCACCATGTCCATTTCTGGAGGTGCTTTGTTGCTCAATATCTTTCTTATCATCTCCCCCTTTATCCTTCTCACTACTACCCTACTTTCTAGCCTTGCCAGTGCTTCCCTCTTCATTCTCTAAGTAGGAGCTAGCATTTTTATGACTACCTCCACCTCCACCACCTCGGTTACCACCCCCCCTTTAGGGATTTTCTTCTCAAAATTCTTGCTCATTGAATCATTTTCGTTCTGTCCTGAACCAGAAGCTTGGGGGGTAGGTGTAGAAATCTTTAGGAAAGCTATCTTTCTTTCCATTTCAGAATTAGCAACTTCTATCTCTGCCTTTCTTAGATTAACCTGCAAGTGATCATTTATTAATTGCAATCTTAGGAGCTCGGGGTTTTGGGGGAAATATAATGGCTTGGGATCAACTTTGACCCCTTTGTCAACAACATTATTTGTTTCATTACTAGTATTAACATGGTTTTTATAATTAAAAAAACCTTGGGAATTTTTCTTGGATTGATCAACATGGGCTTTCCCATGATCCACAAAGGTTACCTTCTTAGATTTAGTGAATGGGTCTGAAGTTTTGGTAGCTGATATAGAAGGGGTATATGTGGGAGTGGCAGAGGTTCCCATAGAGATTGTTGCTTTAGGCACCTCATGAGCCCTTTCAGCAGCTGCCTTAGCAAACCTTTCCTCAAAGGATTTTCTCTTAGTTGCTTCTTCCCTCATCTTTTCAACTTTCTTCTTTTGAGCATTTATTTCGAACTGCTTAGCCCAAAATCATTCTAGATTCTCTTTTCTTTTCTTGTCCCTATTGTCTTCCACCTCTTGCAATCTCCTTTCTTCTTCAATTAAGGTTTGCATATCCCTATCTATATCCGTTTCATTTTCAAGGATATCTCCTGCCTCACTTGGAGCAGGAGTATAATAAGGTTCTTCTTGATCTTCATCTTGAAGAAAAGGCACTTCCTCATTCAAAGAGGTCCCTAGTGGTCTGAAATTTTGTCCAGTAAAAATGGACATAGTACCAGGTGTTGTGGCTTCTAGGAACTATTTATCATGTTCCCAGAGACCCCATCGTTCCTCCTCTTTAGACATATCAGTTTCAACTTCTCGATTCATTTCAAAAGGAAAAATAACATGATCCATTTTAGACATAATAAATTTTGAGGAATCTCCACTAATAAAATCACTATTCATCTCAACATTTAAAGTAAGAGAAGAAACAATAGGAGATGAAACAAACTTACTTGGGGTATCATTTAATTTTACCCATTTCTTGTCCTATCTCGGTTTGAGCTCTAGCATTGGCTCCAAATTATTTTTTGCATAGCTTCTAGTCTTCTTCATGGTCTTCGGTGTACGATGAATTTCCTTTGCATGTTTCTTTTTGTACTTTGTATGAATATTTGTGTTTGAGATATCAGAGTCGCCACCCAAAATGTTGGGAATTATGAAGTGATTTCACTTCACTTTTGCATTCGTGACTTTGGACAAGATCTTAAACATTATCTGACACACTAATAAAGAACATAGGAAAACTAGACACCTGTGCTAAACATGAAAAATAGAGTCACAATTTTAAAACAATTATATCATGACAAATGACTCTGACTATACCAGATCTACACTAGAGACTTTTCATTTGATAGTTCCCTAGCAGATTTTCCATTCCATTGGTGTTTTTTACTACAACCCAAGTGGACTTCCTGAGAGCTTCTATGAACTTTCCACGTTCAATGATAAAAGTCTAGGAAGCGTTTGGCCAACTCGATGAGAAAGAGCGGTAAGGCTAATTCTCCTACACTTCGGACTTTGGAAGATCCAGGAGGGTATTCCCTAAAATGTGCTATTAACATACAACATTAAATGATTCATTTGCACATGGATAAACAACAAATAGATTCCCCATTTATGCTAAAAGGATGAAATCCTTCAAGAAATCGACTATTCCTTGAAAAGGCTAGGGTCCAGTTAACAGAGAATCACAAACATGAATAAAGTAGATTGATAGGAGATGTTTGAATAAAAATATCCTGAAGCGACAACACAAAACATGAGAGAATAAAAATATGATCAAAATTCTAGTGCCATATCCCAAAGCACGGAGTCAAAAGAGAAAATTGAACTACAGGGCAAATTTCATCTTAAGCATTTATGATCTATATGAATCACATTACAATCCATATATATATACCTGAGTCTATTACTTCTTTATGAATCCTATAGTTAGCTTGCATGAACTTACTGATTAACTGAAGCATTTAACCGATCCTTTAAACTAGAGCTATCGTTAAGCGTAATTCACAGTAAAGAACAAATGAAGATCAATGAAAATCATCTTGGATCAATATTTCATTAATAATCCATGCAAAGTATCACAACAAGAGAGAAAAAAAACTCAAAACATTCACATGTTTAACACAAACATGCTTAAGAACCCCATGATTGACCAAGTTCTCTTATCTGACTCAAAACCTTAAAAACAAGACTTACATTCATACTCTTTGTATCACTAGACTCCTATTTCTCATATCTGAGATATTTCGGCAGACCTTCTTTCACGACCCAAAATTCTCTTTAATAAAACAAGGGAGCTAACAAGCCATAGGTCGGAGAGTACACATGTCCATTTATTATTGGACTGCTAATCCCTAAATCAGTTACATTTTTACTGGACGTGAAAGAAAAGCATAAGACAAGAATAATCATTAAAGTTGTTATGGAAGAAGGGAAACTACCCTCCAAAGGGCCACTTGTTCACATCAAAAAGACATCTGTAACCGTTGCAACACTTTATTCCACCTCAACACCTTGTACTTGAAGTTGAAAGGAGAATGCATATTTTCAAATATAACCTCTGAGGCTAGACCTATATTATACATGACCAAGTTGTATTTCCCACATGTAGTATTCATATTTCAAATTCATCCGTGAACACCTTTTTCCATAATTTAAAATCATCCTTGGATGGCCAATTAAAAGCCATAACCTGATCAATCTTATCTCGATAGGGTGCATATTTCACCATTACTGACGTGGCCTTCTTATCAAAGTTCTCTAAGAAACGGATGACAAATGACAGTTTCTCCAACATACCAATGTCATCATTTCTGCATATCTCATGTGTTTAAGAAATCATTATATTATTCATCTGATCTTTCCAAACCTGCAAAGGATTTACCTCGTCTTGACTATGCAGAATGTGTGGCAATGGAGTTAAGTCCATTCCATCATATTTGGCCTTTAACCCTTTAATCTTTAACTCCATAGGGGCAACATACCCCTGAATTTTTTTCTCCAAGACTCCCTTGACAAATTGATAAGTTGATATAACCATAGGATACTTATCCCCATGTTGTTTTTCTCCTACTGCCATGAATCTCAATTTCTCAATTCTGGGGCTCCATCTGTCCAACAATGGGGTGGCCAACTCTTTATCTCTTGGGAAAATTCTAAGTGCTTGCAACATTAGAGCATAGTTTGCATGAACACTATTCAATTTTCCCTAGACCCTCCTATTTAAGTGTTTCAAAACAGTGTCCACAATCACCGAATTTCTCTTCCTTGCTAATTCCTGGATTTGTTGCACCATCTCCTTATACTCCTCAACTTGCTGAATTAATTTATCCCTAGAGAGTCCTCCTCCTGGGATATTATCCCTTTCAACTGCAATAGGCACTTGCCCCATATTATATGGAACAATAGCTAAGAACTGTCCTTGTGAAGAGGGTTGAGATTGCTCCACTGGTGGGTCAGAGACAATGCGGCTAGAACTAGCCTGCCCTTGAGACCTTAATGTATCCATTTGTTGCTTTAATAAGGCCAATTCATTTTCTAACTCTGCAACCCTTTGTTGAATCTTATTATATTCAATAATAATGTCATTGTATTGGGCTCTCAGAGTATCCAGTCCTTGGTCAAATCCTCAACAGTTGCCCTAGTGAATTTGGCAACATTTACTACCATATCAGCAACCTCCAATTCTGGGGTATCAACAACTCTTCTTACAACTAGGTGACCACTGAAATCATATGGTTTTGCGAAAATTGGTTTCTTGGATCCAGTGGATAGAGACCAGATTGCCAAAGCATCCCACTCTTCAATAAAGGCTGACCCTTTGAGCGCTAGCATAACTTCTTCATTAGTTTCAAGAAGTGGCCTATTGGCCCTTCTTATTGTATCGAACACCACAACACCAAAAATATCCCATTTAGGAAGTAACAATACTCCACTCTTCTATACCAATGCTCGACCCCAGGCAATTATTCTTTAGTGTGGAGATACACACAAAAATAGCAATTCGCTGATCTTTAGCATTTAATTATGAGAGCAGAGTCAAACTCAACCATTACTATTCACTCACGTGAGATAAAATGGCTATAGCACAATACCAACCTATTTCAAATGTCAGCCGTTGATCAAAAATAATGTAGGCCAGGAGAATGACTCAGATTGAGTCAAAATGATCTGAAAATGCCACATCCATTCACTAGTCTTTAGGCAAACAGGAAATCAGCTACCAGACACAACCTCAGCACGAAACGGGCCCCACCTCGATTGTCCTTCATACAACATCGACATCCACACATCAACAATTCACACACCTCGCAGCATCATTAAAACTAAAGTTTTAATTTTGCGAGGTCAACGAGGAATGACCACAATGCATCGGTAAAGAAACAGCTATCAGCATCAGCATTCATCATCAATTAGCGAACAAAAACTTGTCCCCTCAATCATATGCGACAGGTGGCAGCTTCTTGCATGCCTCACACCACTTTAATAACGTTTGTAGGAAACCTCGCGAGGCCTACGAGGAATGGTCAAGATGTGGATCACTCCATCCAATGGCTACACAATCTACACATGCAAAAAGGTTATTTATAAAAGGGGGACTGACTAGGTGGACGAGGAAATGACCCTCAAGGCTGAAAATATTTTTAGAGGTTAATCTAAAACATTTTACCAACCCGACACTAAGGAAAAATAAAATATGGTCAGGACGCAAAAGACCGAGAGGATAGGTAAAGAGGGGTCGGTAAAGTCACGACCAAAAAGGGGTTAAGACCACACTTAAACGACCGGCCACCATTAATAATAAGTCAACATTCGAAAATAACACCTATGACCTAGACTCGTTTGTAAAACCCAAAACCCAACCAATTAGAGCCAAAAATAAAATAAAATGAACTTACAAGGGGGAGAAAATTAAAAGCTCCACTAGGTGGAATTATTGTTGTTACATTGTTTCATGAGCTTCTTGAGTTGTAATTGAGTGGTGACGGGAATGAAAGATGTGAGGATGGTATGAGTGAAAGATGACGATGAATCTAAGCCCAAGGACATGAATAAACAAGAGTAATTAAATTATGGATTTGATGGTTGATTTTGCATTCTGATTTGATTTGAGAACTTAGGTTGATGTTGATTGGTTCAATTGATACTTGAGATAAGCTATATTATCAAGCATGATGGATGAAGAATGTGATTGTATTTGAGATAGGAAAAATTCTCAAGCATAGTTGATTTTGACACAATATATGCCTCTTGGCCAAGGCAAGTTGATCTAGCCAAGAAGGACTACTAACTTATAGACAACGCTCCTAAGAAAGCTTGATGATGATGGTTGGATTAATATTTCAAAGTTATCAAACAAACACTAGGATGCTAGATTCATATGTAGGATGATGAGGATATCGATTATGTATATTTATGGATGCTCTTGTGTTGATTGAATGATGATTCGATGGATTTAAAAAATGGTGGTATGATAAAAATGACCAATATGAGCTATGTTTGGGTGCAAAAAATATTTTGATCATATATTTGGCTTTGGAACAACATGGGATACCTCTGGTTAGAAGGATTCATTCTTTGGATTTTTGATGGGGAAGAAAATTACCCAAGAACAATGCAGATCTAGTCATTTAGAAATGTATCCACCTAAGGATGAAATCACCCATTGATAAATTGGAGCCACCCAACAATGGAATTACCTATGTATAAAACTATCCAAGAATAGGATGGATCTACCCAAAAGCGTATCTTCCCAATAGTAGAAACGATATATATATAGGAGGAATCCACCTAAGTGTGCAGTTTGACTTGATGATTGAGTTTAGTGAAATTTCTCATGGACAAAGCGGAATCGCCTAACAATGATAGGATCACCTATCAGTAGAATTTCCTATTAATCATCGATCTAGCTAAGTATGATAGGATCACCCAAGTATAAAGTGCATTCACTTAACAAGGATTGAACATATGAATTGAATGTATCCACCTAAGTAAAATGGAACCACCTATGTAAAAGGCAGAATCGCCCAAGGATGACTGACTAAGCCAAAGAGCATAATCACCTATGAAAAAAGAGAATCCACTCAAGTAGAGATGAAATCACCCAAGAACTAGGTAGAATTACCTAACAAAGGATGACGGCTCGACGAAAAAGAACAAACAAAAGATCGATCGACATGGATAGGATAGAGTGATAGAAACGTACTAGTAATGAAAAGAATACATGCTAGATTGCATAAAACCTAGATTAATCAAGTGGGTGTGTTAACCTAATATAGGACAACGAACTCGAAGGCTAATACATCAAGATCGATGTAAAGTACCTATCTATGAAGATTCGATAGATAGGGATCCAGTGGTGCAAGGGCTCACCTTTTCCTTTTCTTTGGAGGTCCTAATACCTTTCCCAAGGAGTTCCTATCTCTACTTAGGGAGATACTCTTACATCTCATTTTATTGCATAATTTAACTATTAAGTTGAGAAAATTAAATTAATAAGAAATAAAAAATATACCTCTAAGTATTGAAGGTTTGAAAAATATATATATATATATATATATATATTTAATTTCATAAAAGATTTGATATTAGATAGCTTTTAAACTTGATTCACAATGATATTATTAATTAATTAAATAAAGTTTTGATATATATTAAAAAGAATAAATTAAGATCTTAAACTAATTATTAAGTTTATTTTAAAATAAAAAATATAAGAAAACCAAAACTTGTTTGTCGAGAGAGAGTGTTCATTCAAATAGATAATGGTTGCACAGATGGGAGTTGCCATGAAGGCCATTCCAATGGCTGTTTTCAAGCGTGCATGGGGGCTGCATAGAATGGAGATGATGGGGCATTAATTCCTGATGGTAGATGTTGAGTGGAGGTGGACACAAAGGGAAGATTTATTGGTGCCCTTGTTGACCTATTTCTCATGATTAATCTATGGTACTAAACTATGTATGTTGGGTTTTCAATTATTTCCAACTAGTTCATTTTTCATTTTAAATTTGTTACTATTATGCCTTATGTATGACTAGGTTAAGCCTAATTGAGGTGAGATAAATTAGATTGTGCAAATGGCCATTGCATGCACAATATGCATGAGAGTTGTTAAGATCTTTACCTTCTATAAATTCCCCCTTTCTGGTAAGTTTAAATAGACTTTTCTTACAACTTTCTAGATTGATTCTTGACTTGCATTATTTATAGCTTCATAGACAAACCCACTTTGCATTCAATTTTAGCAGGCAGTGCATATAAAATCTTGCATAAAGATGCATGGCTTTTATCTGCTACCAATCTTTCCCCCCATCTTGGCATTCTTGAAAATCCATGCTAGCTTCTCTTTTTGCATGCATGTTTACTAGAGGGGTTGCAACCTTTGTAACTGACTGCTTAGCATCCTTTCATTGTGATTGATAACCATGTTAGTGCTTCTCCTGCTGTGTGTCAAGCAACTTCTCTCTTAGCATGTCGAGGATGGATTTAGCAACAACCCCCTGGTTTCTCTTATTGGAATATGTCTACAGCTGTGTATCCTTGAGAAAAGTTGTGACAAGGGGTGGATTATTCTAGCAGGGACATCTCCATGAGACCACATTTATCTTAGGGATTATGGACTTATAGTTCTTGATTTTTGTCCTTGTCTTATTTCTTGAAATGTTGTAGGAAGGTATTGAGGTTTTGTTCTCTAAGTTTTCACCATATCAATGTCTGATCTAATCTTTTATTATTATTTTCATACCTTTGAGGACGTACATACCACAATCATTCACCTTGCATGCAAGAAATAACTATAGTGGATGCTCGATTTAGTATTAAATGTATTTTGTCAGTAGTTTTCTTTATTTCCATTTCTTTGAAGTTTTGAATTGTTGCCCGACGTTAGGTGTTTACATCACCTAAAAGAAATAGGTGTTAGAGGAGGAAAAGTACCTCTTAAGCATAAGAAGGCGGTCCTTATGGAAACATATATAGACTTAGAGAGAATATCTATTTGTTAATAGAAAACAATTAAAAAGTATGTGTGGGAAACCACCACCCCACTACGGGTTGAGTCACTGGTTGCGGTAGTGCGGGATATCGCCACCCGACAACAAGGTGAGTCATCGGCTATGGTAGCGTAGTAAAATGTGACCCTGTGACAGGTTTAGTCACTGGTTGTAGTAGTGTAGGTATACCGCCACCCCGCAGATAGAGTGCCGGTATTCAGCAGTGTTGTGGTTTTGAATTCAGAGCACATAGTTTTGTTCTTTTTAAAAAAATGTAATTTTGTTTGTATTTTTTTCACATTCAACTATTCGATTCAAATTCCTAGGACTATGGAAACTCTTGGAATTCTCCAATTTATATATACTCCAGCTATTTTGAATAAAAAATTGGATTTGGAATGCATACAACTCTTTTCACGAGTTTGTAATTTTATCCAAATTGATCACAATATCGTAGGTTTCTTTTATATCAGATATTGTTTATTGAATCCCCACCTTGATTCAGATTAGTGGTATCAGAGTGGGAACACTCTTGAATTTTGGATTGCACAAGGTCAGGCTACCAAAGATTAGGATTGGACACACAAAACTTGTCAGAATACCCTCATTTGAGATGCACACAACCAAATATGGCCGACGAGAAAGATGATTCATTAGACTCTATTAAGAAAGTGGTCGAAGAAGATTTGAAAAGAAAAGAGAGGAGATGATGATCCAATTCTCATGTATTCTATAGGAAAAGCAACCATATGGGGCAGAGGCACCATTTCGTGGACATACCCCTTTCAAAGTACAGGTAAATTTTGATATCCCAAATTTTGAAGGGAAAATTGATGTGATGATGTTGATGATTGGTTATCAAAACTGGAATGGTACTTCTTTTTAAATCATTTTTTAGATGCAAAGAAAATAAATTCTGCTCTCCTCAAAGCTGAAAGCCATGTGAAATAAGGGTGGGAAATTAAGGTGGAAAATAGAGATAGAGAGTTACCTATTGTACAAGAATTGGAGATAAGCTTTGATAACAAACCTACATGGGGATACTTCATGGAATACATAAAATAAGCATACTTCTCTAAGGATACATATGAACAAAAATGTATACAATGGAAATTTCTTTGATGGAAGAAGGATCAATTTGTGCAAGATTACACCAATACTTTCTATGCACTTTCAACAAAATTTGGTATCAAAGATTCAAAGAAGCATCAAATTCTGAAATATCATAGTGGACTTCATAGATGTATTTAGATTAAGATGGATTTTTTGAACATTGAAACATTGGTGACTTCTTTCAAATATGCCACAAAAATTGAAGAGAAATTCAAGAAGAAAGGGAGGAGAGACTACTTTGCAAAAAATAAGTTGAAAGGCAAAAGTAACAATAAATTTATAGGAAAATAGGTGGTCAAGGAACCTCCCTCAAACTCACCCAAGAAGACATGGGCTACCAAGAAGACACAATCAGATATAGGTATGTGGTCTGAAATACATAATAATCCATTCCATAACACAAAGGATTGTCTAAGCATCAAGAATCAAATGACAAAGACACGGGGAGAAGAAGCTGAGCCTGAATCATTGCCAATAGATACTTTCAAGCAAAAGGATAGTGATTAGGTCAAAGAAGAAGACTCGTATGCCATAGTTGCAACTACTAAAGTATTGCCTCATGAGGATGAAGAGTGATTGTTCCATTCACAAATGTGGGTCGGTGGAAAGCCTCTATATTTTATTATTCACAGTGGTAGCCAAAATAACTTAATTTCTATAGAGACAATCAAAAGACTAAATTTGAAAATGACAAAAATCCCACAACCATACACCATGGGGTGGGTAAGTGAGGGGTGAGATATTCAAATAAATAAATAGTCATATGCCATATTCGATAAAACCATTTAAGGATTAGGTAATTTTTAATGTAGCACCTTTGGATGTATGTGATGTCTTGTTGGGGCAGCCATACATGTATCAACATCATGGTGTATATGAGTCCAAACCCCGCAACATCAAAATCAAGCTTGGTGAAAGAAAGTCTTGCATAACAGATGTATGTCCAAAACACTCTGTTTCTTTAATTAGTGATCAGTAAATGAAAACAATTGGTTGCTCAAATTGGAATTTTTTTATTGCTCATGCTTTGCCTTGAAGAAATGAAATCATTTGTCCTAAATATAGATCCCAAAGTGGCCACAATAGAAAAACCAACAAAAGAAAATAGATAACATCTTGAAAGAATATCAAAATGTGGTAATTAATTCACTAGTAGGGGTCCCAACACACTATCAAGTCAAGCATTCCATTGATTTAACTCTAGGGACACCACTTCCACATGATCCAATATATATAGGAAGTCAGTTTTGGAAAATGATGAAATCAAAATGTAGATTAAAGAGTTGATTCAGAAGGGATACATGCATCCAAGTGCTTCGCCATGCGATAACCCAATTTTTCTTATGAAGAAGAAATATGGAACGTGGAGACTTTGCATTGATTACAAGGCTTTGAAAAAATCACTGTGAAAAATAGATATTTGATCCCTCTAATTAACGACCTCTTGGAACAACTTAGAGGGGCTAAGTTCTTCACCAAAATTGATTTGAAGTCTGGGTATCACCAAGTACCAATTGATCCAACATATGCGTGGAAGACTGCATTTAAATCCAAGGAAGGTTTGTTTGAGTGGTTGGTCATACCATTTGGGCTAACCAACACTCTTGCCATATTTATGAGAATGATGAATAATGTGCTTAGTCCATTCATTGATTCTTTTGTGGTTATTTACTTGGATGATATACTCATCTTTAGAAAAACATGGTCTGACCATTTACAACATGTTGAATAGGTGCTCTCAACTCTATAACAACACAAAATCTATGCCAACCTAGAAAAGTGTTCCTTTGGTATACAGAGAATCCAATACTTGGGCTACATTATTGATAATGAGGGTGTTCATGTTGATCCTACAAAGATTTAGATACTCAGAGATTGGCCACCTCCTAAAAATCTCACAAAAAATTTCAGTTTCTTGGGCCTAGCAAACTTCTATCATAGATTTATTCTTGGTTTTTTTCATTTATCATGGCCTCTAAATAAGACACTTAGTAGCAAAGCACAAGAAAAATTCAATGGACAGTTGTAAAGCAAAAAGAATTTGAGGAATTAAATCAAAGACTACGTTCAACACCAGTGTTGGTCCTTCCAGACTTGCAACAATCATTTGAAATAGAAATTGATGCATCTGAGTATGCTCTTGGCATCATTCTCATGCAACATGGACATCCGATTTCCTATCACAATGAGAATTTTTATGATACATTACATTGATAACCCACATAAGATAAGGAGTTATAATCCATCATCTAGGCCTGCAAATAGTGGAAGCATTATATTTTGAGAAAGGAGACTATTATACACACGAAACATAAACCTCTTCAATTCTTGCAAACACAAGGGAAGTTGCAAAATGATAAAAATCAACGGTGGTCTACTTATCTACAAAAATTTCACCTCAACATTCATCATAAAAATGGGAGCACTAACACAGTGGCAGATTGTTTAAGTAGGCCTCCAATTTCAACTTAACAATGCTGTTGGATTCGTATGGTCATCAAACATCAACTTGGGCCCAACTATAAGGTAATGATCCTAATTTTGTTGAAATTCACAATAAACTAGTAGAAGGGAAGTCTATCCTTGATTTTCATTTGTAGGATGGGATGATTTATCATATTGGTCACATATGCATTCCCATCGAAGAATGAAAAAGGATGGTATGGGAAGCACACTACAGTCATGTTGCATGCCATTTTGGTATTGGTAAGACTGCTGCTATCCTTCAAAAATATTTCTATTGGCCAAAAATTAAATAGGATATCATTTTATATATCCAAGCATGTGCATCTTGTGTAATTACAATGTCTATGAATCATAAACTAGGCCTGTATTTACCACTACCTATTCCTGATAAACCATGGCAGTCAGTTGCAATGGATTTTATGTCTGGGCTTCCAACTACTAGATGGGGTCATGATTTTATATATGTGGTGGTAGATAGGTTTTCCAAAATGTCTATCATGGTAGCTTGTAAAAAGATGATCTCTATGGAAGAGACTACGAAACTATTTTTCAAGCATGTTTGGGTTCATTTTGTTTTTCCAAAAAGAATTATTTCTGATAGGGATAGTAGATTCATCGACAAGTTTTGGTCTTCACTATGGCCTAAAATAGACACAAAGTGGATGGAGTATATAACATTCCATCTTCAAATGGATGGGCAAACATAAGTGATTCATATCCTTCGAATGTATCATTCAAAGTATCCTTGCACATGGGATGAGAGTTTTCCCTATGTACAACATAGGTACAACCGAGCACCCCATAGTTCTACAGGGTATAACCCATTTTAATTTTGTCTTGGGTATCATCTATTTGCACCCATGGATTTAGTAGTACATATTTTACAACCTAATATTTCATCTAATTTTGACAAGGATGCATATAAAGTAGAAAAATTCATTATCAAGATCAAACATCTACAACAACAAGTTATGAGATTTTGGAGTAGAGCAATAGGAAGTATGGGGACAAACATGGTCAACACAAAATTCCTCATCAGTTTCATATTGGTGACAAGGTGTGGTTACATCTTTAGAAGGAGTGTCTTCAAGGACCAAATAGGAAACTTTCCTCTTTTATATGGCCCATATACCATTATCAAGCAAGTTGGTGAAAATGCATTTGAACTCTATTTGCCACCATTTCTAGGGTTGTATCTAGTTTTCAATGTGGAATTGCTACATCCTTATTTTCCTCCTTTGTTGGACATTTCAAAGGCCACTAAACACATTCATGCTACATAATTGAATCCAACAACTACTACTCCACTACAACATGATCATGTCACTGAAGTAATTGTGAAGACCCTCAAAAATCAACAAATCCCTCTTTATTGGGTGGTTCGAGCTAGCCAGTTTTCTCATCAGGGAAAGTGGTTAACCAAGGAATAGATTTGGGTACAATATCCTTATTTGTTGCAACAACTTAGTGCAATGGAGCCCATTTCCTTTCAAGGGGTAATGAATGATCCGATTGAATGGACAACTATGGTAGCACGGGAAACTGCCACCTCGTGACAAGCTGAGTCATCGACTACAGTGGCGCGAGATAGTGCCACCCTGCGACAAGCTGAGTCACTGGTTGCGGTAGCGTGGTAAACCGCCACCCCATGACAAGTTGAGTCACTAGATGCGGTAGTGCGGGGATACTGTTACCCCTCAAACAAAGTGTTAGTATTCAGTGGTGTTGCGGTTTTGAATTCGAAGCACCTAGTTTTGTTCTTTTTGAAAAATTTGTAATTTTGTTTGTATTTTTTTCACAACAAACTATTCGATTTGAATTCTTGGGGCAATGGTGACTTTTGGCATTCTCTAGTTTGTATATACTCTAGTTATTTTGAATTAAAAAAATTGGATTTGGAATGCATACATCTCTTTTCACGAGTTTACAATTTTATCCAAATTGAGCACAATATCGCAGGTTTCTTTTATGCTAGATATTGTTAAGTGGATCCCCACCTCGATTCAGATTAAATTCATATGTTATATATATAAATAATATTGAAAGATGAATATTTTTATATATCAAGGAAGTAGACTAAACCTCCCAACAATACAAAAGACCAAGAAAAACTTGCTTCCTTTACTGAGTCTGAAGAATATTTTTTAGAAGGTGAAGAGAACATTGATGTGCTGCAAGAAGCTCTTAAAAAAATTGAAGAATTAGATAAACAACTAAGGGGATACTGACATAAAGAAACTAGGTTGGGTAAAAAAGTTAAGGAGTTAGAGAGCCAGCTACAAGCTTATCAAAACCAAGGGACATAATAGGAAAAATTGGTGCAAGTGTTCATTATTGAGATAAATAAGAAATTTCTAGATCCTAATCAACAGAGTAACTCTCCAAAAGAGTTTTCACCCCAACCGTAGTAACACTTGAATTAATATTCTGGGATAAAATAGAAGAAATTTCTCAATTAAAATGTGATTGGAATAATGAGAAGAAATAATTGATAAAGAATCATGAAAGAGAAGTTGAAAATAATGCAAAAATCAAAAGATTGCTAAAAATTAAAAAATGGTTGAAATAATGGTGCAACTCATGAGGCATAGACCTCTCAAGAGGGTTTATGCCTTATTTTTACAAGAACAATAGTTAAGTTTTCAATTCAGCCAATTGTATAGTGACCTCCCTATCTCTTTTTCCATACCTAAGCTATTTCTAACAACTTACCAAAGAGCCACCCCTAAGATGCAAAAAACCAATTATGTGAATTTTATTTGCATGAGTTGGTCCTATCTCATATGACATTTCTTGTAATCCATTGATTTTTGTTGGGGATGTTCAATTGAAGACATTAGTATCATTTTATCAAAAATAACATCACAAAGGCCTCTTGTAGAAATAACATCATGAAAAGGAAAAATAAAATCCCCTCAAAATCAAATAAGAAGCCAAGGACCCTAACCAAGTGGTAGTAGAATGGATTGATTGATAGAATGAACAGGGGTAGAGATTTTTTTTGGAATGCAGAGTTGAATATTATAAAATATTCAAAGAATTAGTTGTTGGAATATGTAGGGAGTCATTTAAATTTTCACATGATAGATGGAATGAGTTGACACAGGAACTGAAAAGGAAAATAACCCCATTCTATTTTTAATTTCTTAGCATTGGTCATTCTGACGCACCAATATATCAAGACATCTATTAAGCATGGGATTACTTGGATTCCTTTGGTATTTCAACCTCCTCTCATCCTATATCTTATTCCAAACTTATTAGGAAGGAAATAATCAAGGGAAACAATAGAATAGACTAGATGGGAACAATTGGCCGAGTAAAAATGATTTTATTTGAAAGAAGAGGAAGGAGTTATTAATCCAATGGACTATAGAATTACTACAGAATTTCAATAAAACATGAGGCTCTAATTTTATTGAGGACAAGAAAGATACTTAGTTGGGGGTATGATGAACTTATAAATTATCCTTAATTTCCTATTTTAAGTTTCATATTTCTCATGAAATATATAGCAATTTCTAAGATATTATCCATACTTTCTTGTTTATCTTAAGTATTAAAGAATTTAGAATGGTATATGGTATATTTTTGAATGGTTGTGTGCACTAATGAATGATTATAAAATATGATAGTGTTTTATGTTAGTTATGGTAATTTATGATGTGGAGATATTGTTGAGAGAAACTAACCCCTATGTAGCAAATGATAGCCACCCGTAGCAAAGGTCATATGTCAACTCACAACTAAGGGATTGTTCATCTACAACAAAGAATATAGCAACCCACAACTAAAGGAAGAAGTAGCTGAGTACTATGGGATTGGTTTAGTTATAAATCATTATCCTTATTATTGATTATGTCACTAGAAATAAAGATATCTACAAAGATAAGAAGGAATTTATGACAACAATAGATCGTGGTTCATAATTATGGATTATGCTCTGCTCTACATGTTTTCATTTATATTTTCCTTCTTTATGATGAAGATTTATAACAAGAATATGATCAATTTCCTATTTATGTTTTATTTAGGATAGGAATAATTCCTCTCCCTATGTTTATGGATGAGTTGACATTTTTGTTAAGTTGTTTAGAGTCCAAAATAATTAAATTGTTCAGATCATGTATATATGAAAAATCATTTATGAGTTGGAGATACTATTAGTGTAGACATATAAAATTGACCTAGGCCTATGAACTTTATTTTCTCCATATTTCTTCTTAACATAATTAAAATATTTAATTATGTCCTATTGTCCAATTTCAACTATTAATTAAATAATTTTTAATTATTTAATTAATTCATGTCTTTTATTCTTCCTGACTATTTAAATAAATAAATTACATTTATTTTATTTAAATATGTCGCTAATTTCTTATGTCTCTCTTTAATTAAATAAATTCATAAATTTATTTAATTAGTACTTGCCCACTATTTTTGCCTGATTATTTAAATAGATAAACTTATTTATTTATTTAAATACGCCATTAATTCTCTATGTCCTCTTATAATTAAATAAATTCCTATAATTTGTTTAATTATTATTCACCCTCACCTTTCTAATTTTATATAAAAATATTTATTTAAAATTGTCCACTTTTCTAATTTCCCTCTAAGTAAATAATTTAAAATCACTATTTACTATCACATGATCCCACCACTTTTGAATTAAATTAATTTTTAATTCAAAAGGTCAACATCACTTCTTGAATCAAATAACTTTAAATTCTTATTTGATTCTCCAACAACTTCGTTTTCCGTGTTCAATATCTTCTTGTCACATGCATTTTTGACCTTTGATTTGATTTTCCCAAAATCAAATCTCAGCCCTCCATTTCAAATTTTAACCTAACTTTTCCCTAACCCTAATTGCTAGTTGTCACATGCATTTACAAGATTTGATCTTAGGGCATCTCTCAAATTTTAATCCTGACCATTCGTCGAAAATTGATTTTTTTATAAAAAGGAAATGCCAACCTCATTTGGGGACTTTTTTTTATCATCTCCTGACTTCATCACTTCATCATCTCACACTTCATGCTTCAGAATTTAGGCTTCTTCATGCTTGTAGAAATCTGAGTACACTTGCATTTTAGATCAAATCCTTCAATATTTTCTTAGGTCCTGTCATAGGCACATTTGCTCACAAAAAATCTGAGGGCAAACATCATTATGCAAAAAATGGAGAAGGGGAAGGTCAATCATAGGGGGCATGAATGTTGTTTGGTGAAATTCTTCTTTTCTTTATGTTATTTTCCTCTTTTGTACTTCATTGTTTAGCTAGAGTTTTGTTATGCAATTGTTTTCATGCTAACTTAGATTTTTGCCTTAGTTACATTGGTGAACCCGAAAACTAATTTTTAGCTCAATATTTTGATAAATTTTGAGAAATTTTGGAGTTGGATCCTTTTTGTTGCAGGTTTTGCATCATTTTGGGAACAAAACCCTAGTTTTAAAATATTCAACCATATCTCTCAAACGAATACAAATATTTTCACAAAAAAAATTCTACAGATTGGGGAATATATCAAGAGCTTCCATTCCGAAAATAAGATTTTTTCCAGAGCTGTTTTTTATTTTTTATAATTTTTTTGTTATTTTTCATAAAAAATCAATTTTGAGAGAAAATCAAAGAACTTTTTGGATTTATTTATATTTATAGAAATCTCTCTAAATTATAATAGGGGTATTTTCTTTATATTTTTAATTTGGATGAAAAATAATTAGACAAAAAATAAATCTTTAAAAATTATGGTTTTACAAGGATTTACTTATATCTCACAAACGGTTATATATATTTTCACAAAACAATTTCTACACATTTGGGATGATGTCCGACACCTTCAGTCCAAACATCAAATTTTTTGGACCTATTTTGAAGTTTTTATAATTTTTAATGAAAAATTAATTTTAGATGGAAAACAACAAAATTTTCGGATTTCTTTACATTTTTGGAAAGCTCTAGAAATTTGAGTAAGGTTTTGTTCTCTATGTTTTTATTTTTAATGCAAAAAACATTTCCAAAAATCAGATTTGTCTTGACTAGCTAACCCTCTAATATTAGTGATCAATTATTTTGTTAGGGTTTTGGCTTTGTTGTTGGTTTTGTGAATGTGCACAAAAATAATCACTTAAAAAGATAAATTGGATCAAGTGGAAAAAAATTTGGAGCTAAAGAAAGTCTAGGTGCACACGTTCCATCTTTCATCTCTAATCATTGCTTGTCAACACACTTCAATTTGGGGCTTAAAAAGAACTTGTTTGATCACACATTTGGATTTTGAGGTCTAAAATCAATCTTCTTTGCTGTCACGTTATTGAAATTAGGCTTAAAAATAACCATTGTCTTCCATCACACATTTTGGTTTTGGGTTAAAAAGAACAAGTGTTTCCATTGTTTGCTTACACATTTTATTTCTAAAGGGAAATTAACAACTACAAGTGTGAATCAAGTGTGTGTGTCCTCCAAAACACCTCACTTGGTTTAATTTTTTCATACCCTTCTTAGGAGGCCTGCTTGGAGCACACACCCCTCCAAGGGATGACCTCAATCCACGTGTGAATCCAAAGACACGATTGTTTGGGAGTTGACATCTTGTCACTCTTGGCTAAGCCCCAAAGAACTTTATACCTTTGTGAAGTTAAGGTGAAGGGTGGGTTACCCCTTTCTCCCGACCATGTGGCAGGTTTTTCTTTTAAATTATACCTAGTCAAACTCATGCAAACTATCTTGAGACCTAATTGGCCATGCCCCACTTGAATAGTCATAGGGCTTGTTGATGTGTCTTCCATGTGTGCTTGTTTAATAATCATCATTACATTCTTCAAATTTCAAAATTCAAAATTTCTTATGTGTCTTGCATGACTGATTCATGTGTGTACATATGTGATCATTCATTTAAACATTGCCAAATCAAGCTAAACACCAAACACATAAAGACAAGTCACTCTATAGGTTCTTCCAACACATTCATATCCAATCACTTTCATCCTAATCACCCTCCTTAGCCACATCATATCCACTTCATCCTGATCATATCCTAGTCATCATCCCTCATCATTCCACTTTATCCTAATTACATCGTACTCAACATTCATTCATCCTAGTCATCATCCTAATCAATCCAATTCATACAATCGTGTCATTCCTAATCATATTCAAGTCATCCTAATCCAATCCAAATCATATCCTTGTCATTCTAGATCATATCTTAATCATCCTAGTCATCGTCCTAATCAATCAAGTTACCCAATCTTGTCATTCCACATCATTCCTAATCATTCTATCCAAATCATTATCCTAATCATCATTTCACATTGATCTCATCCTACCCATTCCTAATCATATTCCAATCATATCTTCATCATTCAAATTTCATTCGAACCATCAACCTTAATCATTCCTAATCACCCAATCTTATCATCTCAACATCATCACCAACCTAGTCCTATTCAATCAACACTTGTCAAAATGGCCCTAATCATAAACAAGCCCAATTATAATCCTAAACCCAAGATCATAATTCAAGGAGTCCCTCTCCCTAATGCAAACAATGAGACAAAACCAAAACCTAAAATATAACTTTGAGGGGCTCCTCCTACCACCTCTAATGATGACATGAACTATGTTGCATACCTTGAGGAACGAATCGACATGTAAGAACTTAAACACATGTGCGACACCATGCCCACATTTGAAAACAAAGTCCTAGCATCCCTACTTCAAAACCTCCTTCAAAAACATCACCAAATACCCCAGCCCATAGACCACCAAACCATACAAAGACTTCAAACCCTCTTCCAAACTTTTCAACAAATTAAATCACCTCAAATCCAACACCTCTTAGCTCATTCCAATCAATTCATTACCACTTGTCAAATTCAACAACCATGACATAATCTCCTATCCATTCATTATCAACCAATGCCACCTCAACCTTATGTGTCATCCCCTTCCACATCATACCAATCTAATCCATCCACTCCTTCGCATGTCAAAGCCACATCAACCTATCAAGCTACATCACAAAAAGTACATGTGAACTTAGTTAATTTCTACCTTGCAACAAGGTCAAACTTACTCATATTCTAATGCAACCATTGACAAGGGGAACACTAATCTAGTTCATGCACCCTATAAGTATATCATACCACTATCCAATCAAAATCCTATCCTAAAGCCACCATGTCCTAGTCCTAATCCAATGGTCCCTACACTTTCCAACCCATTAACCCCTTCATTACCCTTACCATACTCTAATCCACTTGTCAATACATCAACTCCAAGTCCTTAGTACAAACATTAAAACAGTAAACATGTGGAGTTTACCAACTCCACCAACCCACTCAATCCATTCACTCCCCCATCCAATAAAAATCAAAACCATAAGCCAACACCTTCCACCCCTACACCTATAAAGGATGTGACCCAAGGGCTACAGGCAAGGAATCAATTTCACCATTTCATTCAACACATATACTTGAACATACAAAAGAGTCTTAAAACATCATGCCAATTCCTTCAATACAACCATGTCATCCACAACCCCTTGAGCCAATTCAAGAGTATCCCCTTGTAAGTCCAAGTCACCCTCTATCATGCTCCTATGTTGTTGACCGTCAAGAACATGTCAAGTCTCTCCATGAGAAATCCCCTTCCACCTCCATTCAAATAAGTCATGAGGTATGTCTAGAGAATAATCCTAAAAATGAGGAAACATTACCCCCTCATCCACATAAAGATCAACACCCTTCTAATGATTTCATTCATAACACACCTAATCCTATTATGATCAAGCTCCCATCTTTGATCAAGATCCCTTTTATGATCAAGAAGACCATGATGATCCTCTTAGCCAACTTTATGCATTCCATGGTCAAGAGCTTTCCACCTCACCCATCCATGATGCACAAACATCCACTTCCAATGATGAGACAAGTGGCTCCCAAGCAAACATAGGAGATCAAACCATTACCTTGGATCTTAGTGAACACAATACTAATCAAGATCCTAATGATCCTTCCACATCCACCATCGACCAAATTTAAAAACCACCATCATATCCACTTGGATTATCCACTTTCATCCATGAGTGTTCCTCCTTAGGACATCAACAACCATTGTCCATCACTTCGCCTACTCCGTCCAATAATGAACTCAAATCTAGTTTCCAAACTACACCTAGTCCTATAGTAAATCACATGCTCCAAAAAGTGAATTATCAAGGAAAAGGCTTAGGCCTTCTTGAACAAGGAATCTTGGAGCCTATACATGTCAAAGTCCCTCCTCCATGTTCATATGGCCTTGGATACACATCCCAAGGTCAACAACCTAGCAATGTTGGTACTTCCCCCATCCATCCTAAGTCTACTTTCCACCACAAGACTTATCACATTCCCAAAACATACGTTGCCATTCCACCTCCATTATCCTACAAGTGTCAAACGCATGTGTCCATACACCTTCCACCATCCAATTTACCCCTACTTATTCTAACTCCACATATCTCTCCATCCAATTTTCCACCATTTCTTCCAACACCTAATATCCCAATCATTCATAAATACCCTAAATATCCTAGTCATGACCAAAAAATGCACACATTGTGTAAAAATAAAGATTTCACTCATTCCATCCACCCCATGGGATTCAAAAATAAACATTTGGATGCCTCCTTTAATAAAGCCAAAAATCCTAAGTGTCCTAGTCCCTTAGGGTACAAAGGCAAGAAACCAAAGAAAAATACATTAAAAAATCCACCCAAACCCATACCTCCGAAAGCAAAGTCAAAAACTAAAATGATATGGGTCCCTAAACAAAAATGCAAGTCAAATGAGGCATCCACCTCTCAAAAATCCCAACCATTCTCCTCATCCCTTCAAAAATTTCATTCCATACAAAAATATCAAATTCCTCCATCCCACATGAAAAGAAAAAATCATAAAAATACTAATTCTATGTGGGTCCCTAAATGCTTACATCATCCATCCACTAAGAAAACATCACCATTGCTTCCTACACCACCATCCACTCAAAATATTCAATGTTTTTCACGGTGTGTGCAACCATTGGTCATGATTCATTTCCATACCTCCACCAGCCCATCATTCAATCATTTTCCTACATATTTCATTCACCCTATCCCTATGGTCCATGCTTTTGCATAAAAATTTCACCCATCTTAATAGATTATCACACCTACATAATCCACATCATAATAGATTATCACACCTTTCATACTCCACTATCTACCTAATCCATCTCACTCTCACACAATCACCCTACCAACATCAATGAGCATAATGACTTGGCACGATCCATGCGATGAAATCACGCTCTAATGGGACTATCATCTATCATGGAAGTAGATTCTTGAGTCCCTCTCATCCATAGTCCACCTCTTCTATTCAAAAAAGTCAAAAAGGTAAGGAAAAAAAAAAGAAAAAAAAAGAAAATCATAAAAGTAAAGAGAAATCCCTTTGTCCAACGGTGAAAACTTGGTAAACATGCGCCTTGGACAAGTACTATGATGAAAAACTGGAAAACAAGCATCATGTCTAGATTGATCTTCTATGCAACTTACACTTGGGGGCACAATGTATCATCCAACCTATCATTTTCATCCTATCATTCCCTATCATATCCTACCATTTCTATGTCATCTTACCATCCTTACCCACACCTACATAAACCTATCAAGTACATTCATCCTATCTTCCTCCTTTTGATCTTGAAAAAGATTGGGGGAAAAAATGTTGACACACACTTTGGCTATCTCTTGACATACCTCATCTTTCCAACCAAGCCTATCATTATCCTATTGTCATAAGCTTTGTCATAAAAAATATTAAGTATTATACCTAGAATGGGGCATGTTATTCATATGCGACATAGTCTTTGGATATCACATCCTTGATCTCTTATGATGCATACATCCATTCCATTCACTATGACTATCCTTTTATCCATCCATCTAGCATGAGCCTTTTATCCCTTATCCTATCACTGACCCTTTCATCCATCATTCCCATCTATCTCCTTACATGTAGAATTGGTTTTCCCTTGCCATTGGTATCTAGCATAAAGGCTACCCAAATTTTCATCCATTGACATCTCAAATAATTTCAAAAAATCCAAAAAAATAAAAATATGTCAAAATCCAAAAAAATAAAAACATGTCAAAAACACAAAAACATCCAAATAACACTCAAAAATCCCAAAACAGAGCCAAAGTCATTCATGTTAGTCAATCCATGTCATTTTTGAACTACATTGCTTCTGCGACTAAACGTAGGCAAGGCCATCTATTGATGAGCCCTCGAGGCCACTTAGGTTAGTCCTTTAGGGTTTCTCGTGTTAGTCACAATAAGTCAGACATTATCCTCAAACACACAGATAATCATCAAAATATTGGACAAGTCACACATCAACAAGACAATCAAGTCAACATGGTCATCAAGTCAAATCAGACAAATTGTCAAAATAGTCAAATCGTCAAACCAGTCAAACTTATGTCTTATACAGGATGTGTCCTTGAAACTAGACATTTTCATTTAGTCAAACCTCATCATTTTCCTTATATAGGTGGTCACATGGTCAAAACCAGACTCGGCATCTTATGTGACATGTTTCCTCTCCTGAAACCAGGCTCTGTCAAACAATCAACCTGTCAATCACCAAGTCAATTCACCATCAAGCAAATCAAATTTTGGAAAACACTCTAACTTGTTGTTGACATGGTGGCTTCTTTTGTCTTATATTTTCTCTTGGCTTTGTCTATGAGTTAGGTTACTAGTTCCTCGAGGATGTCCCATGAAGGATTTAGAGGAGCAATGATGTCTCGTGACATTTTTGTTCTTTGATTGTTGTTTGTGGATTGTCTTGGCAAAAAGACTAGGGCAACTTAGCTCTTAGTATGAGTTGGGACATTCCTTGTCTGCGACTGTCTATTTTTCACAAGTGGGATGACCTTGCACACCTTGGTCTATGTCATACCATGGTGTTTTTTGTCCATTTGTAACATTTTACCGCCCAATGATGATTAATGCAACACCTATTTGTACTTTGGAATTATATTGAAGGTTTCTTTCTCCGTGATACCATTCCTCTTTTCCGCTCTAATATTTCTTCTAGTTCACATCTTCATCATCCTTGTCTATTTTCCCCTATCTTTTTGTTCCTCATATTCTAGTCCTTTCATCCATTTCGAGAGCACACTCGTGTTTTCTGAACCTGCCTGTCCTCTCGAGGGAGCATACTGCTACCTCCTCGTCATTCTTCCTCATCCTATTTTTCGTTGGGGCATGTATTGAATTTTCTTTATCACAATGTGATAAATTGCATTATGACAAAGAGGGGAAAAATGTAGACACATAAAATTGACCTAGGCCTATGCACTTTATTTTCTCCATATTTCTTCTTAACATAATTAAAATATTTAATTATGTCCTATTGTCCAATTTCAACTATTAATTAAATAATTTTCATTTTTTAAAATTAATTTATGTCTTTTATTCTTCCTGACTATTTAAATAAATAAATTACATTTATTTTATTTAAATATGTTGCTAATTTCTTATGTCTCTCTTTAATTAAATAAATTCATAAATTTATTTAATTAGTACTTGCCCACTATTTATGTCTGATTATTTAAATAGATAAAATTTATTTATTTATTTAAATACGTCATTAATTCTCTATGTCCTCTTATAATTAAATAAATTCCTATAATTTGTTTAATTATTATTCACCCTCACCTTTCTAATTTTATATAAAGATATCTATTTAAAATTGTCCACTTTTCTAATTTCTTTTTAAGTAAATAATTTAAAATCATTATTTACTATCACAAGACCCCACCACTTTTGAATTAAATTAATTTTTAATTCAAAAGGTCAACATCACCTCTTAAATCAAACAATTTTAAATTATTATTTGATTCTCCAGAAACTTCTTTTTCCGTGCCCAATATCTTCTTGTCACATGCATTCTTGACCTTTGATTTGATTTTTCCAAAATCAAATCTCAGCCCTCCATTTCAAATTTTAATCTAACTTTTCCCGAACCCTAATTGCTAGTTGTCACATGCATTTACAAGCTTTGATCTTAGGGCATCTCTCAAATTTTATTCTTAGTCATTCATCCAAAATTGACTTTTTTTATAAAATGGCAATGCCAACCTCATTTGGGGACTTTTATCATCTCTTGACTTCATGATTTCATGGTTAGGATCTCTTGCCATTTTGCTAACATTGTAATTTTGGAGGTTTTGCTATTGCATGTAGACTTTAGTCTTCACTTGCATTATCATAGGAATCCTTCAATATTTGCTAGGACATATTCATAGGCATTGTTGCTCACAAAAATTTGAGGGCAAACAACATATTTGCAGCAAATGGAGAAGGGTCATGGAGGTGATTCATGGAGGTCTGGAGGAGCTTTGGTAACATTGTTCCTTGTTTTGCTTTGTTTCCCCCTTTGTGCTTCATAGTTATACTAGGGTTTTATTTCTCATTTGGATTTAATACTAACCTTGGAAATATACCTCAGTTACAATTAGTACTCTTGTTATCAAATTCGAGTTACAATTCTAGAATGCAATAAATAATAAATATTCACTCAAATAGATGGATTATTGAGTTAAGATATGATTATATTATATGAGATTGAAGTCACCCAAGTGAGGGCCACTTGAGGTAACTACAATACTCTTTATAGTTTATATTGTTTGTTAATTACTTGTTAAAATAGATTGTTAATAGTTGTGTTCATTGATTTGATTTAAATTGTTAGTAGTAGTCAATTAATTATCAACAATCATTTTACATAGTTGAATAAATAAAATATTATAACATATTTGAAAACATTTTGTTACTATTCCAATGAGAATTCTGACCTATAGAAATTATCAATAATTAAGGCTTTACTTTTAGTTACGTTTACTTTCAATCAAGTTTTTTATGCACAACATCTAGGAAAACTCAAAAATCCTTAATTCCACATATAGTGCAAGTATCATCAAAGAAGAATAAGATTCCCTAGTTTGACATAATTAAATGTAACACACTTTAGGCTTGATTAAGGATCTATTGGTTTATTGAGTTGAGTGCATTTTCCTTATGCATCAATTTACTAGACATAAATGAAGTTAGACATTGATTATTATAATACTTTTTCTCTAACTTCATACTAAAAGGATTCAAAAGTTAATAGATTTTAAAACTAATCTTGAAGGGTGTTTGTTTTGAAAGTTTGTGATTTTAATTATGAAGTCATTTTTAGGTACTGTTGCTTCAATTTTCTTGTTTTTGTGAACACACCTATTACTTTAGGAAGTTACAATCTTCGGTTCAAGAATCATTATGACCTCTCCAATTTATGTTATAAATTTATATTTTGGGTTCTTTGAACTAGTAATATATATTAAAATAATTTATGAAAATGGCTAGTCAAAATTTTTATTGGCTATGAAAAAAATTGTAAGCAAGTATTTATTTCTTTCACTAGTAATTTATATTGAAAATTAGGTTTGAATCTGAGAGACATTGACATATGCAAATTCACTATATAAAACCTTTGGGTAAGTTACAATCACCTACTCCCACACACATGAAGATGATAACAGTCTAACTTTATAATCACCTATGTTATTCAAACTAAAAAATGCATTGCTAAACTCGTGGGTGAAAATAGATTGTATTTACAATCAATTGCTCTTCAAGTTTACAAATGAATGGGTATGGGAGACATCAAATTCCAAGCTTAAACTGACATAAATTATTAACCTTACTTGTTCATATGTTTTGGATTTAGGGAAATTAGGGGTTTATATCTAATGCATAGATACAGGGTTTCAAATTAAGTTTTAGGATGTAGAGTTAACATATATTGAGTAGTTTTCAAATCTAAGTTTGACATATAGGGTTTAGCATTTATTGTTTTTCAGACTTTTAAAATGTTTTCTTTATGTTTGAAGTTTGTTAAAGGTTTTGGTTACTTTATTTCATGATCTAGGGGTTTAGGTTTTAATAGGTTTGACCATAGATTATAATATGTATCTTTCTCCTTTGAACCTATGGATATGTAGGATTTAGAGTTAAAATAGGTTTGGCCATAAAATATGATATGTATCTTTCTCCTTTGAAACTACATATATGTACTAGCATATATATATATATATAAAATACGCCAAGCGATATCTTTTTCAAGGCACCTATTTTTTAATCAAATTTTCACATAAAAATTGACTATGCACCTCGAGAAGGATATCTCTCGGCATATTTTATATATATTATTAAATCTATATATGCTAGTAGCAGTCACGATGCAACATGTAATATCTTAAATAATTTATTTTTTATATTTATATATTTTATATTAAATTATTATAATAATTAATATATTATAATATGATAGTATAATATTTGTAATATTATTTAAAAAAATAATATATATAATTTAATATTTAAATATTAAGTTAAAATATATAAATATTTAGTTAGGATTAGAGTTGGGGTTAAGGTTAAGAGAAATAGTTAAGGATAGGGTTAGGTGTAGAGATATAGTTAGGGTTAGGGTTAGAGTTAATATATAGTTAAGGTTAGGGTTACAGTTAATATTAGGATGAGAGACAGGGTTTGCATCCATAAAAGATGATATGTATATTTATGCTTTGAACCTATAGATATGTAGGGTTTAGAGTTCAAATAGGTTTGGTCATAAAAGATTATATGTATCATTCTCTTTTGAACCTATAGATATTTAGGGTTTAGAGTTCAAACAAGTTTGATAATAAAAGATGATATGCATCATTCTCCTTTTAACTATAAAATAATACATCTTATTATTATATTGGCTACAAGACCTAGGAAATATATGCCTTAGAAAAATTTGAAGGGGATTCTTAAAATTATTTCTTGTACTTTAAAATATTCATAGCCATAATAAAATTAATAAATTATCCAAGTTCTCTATTGATAATCCACATGTAGAGGAAAATATATTATCTAAAGCTCACCTTTCAAGACATGCCATATCTTCTAACCTATCACTAGATAAAAAAGAAGCTTTTCTTTTTACAAACCAACTTCCTTAGGTTATGGTAAATTTTATTTCAAATAATGGCTAGTTGAATCCACCTCTTTCAACAATTGACTTGATTGAAAGCACTACTTAAGGTCTCTAGGATCATGATGATGTCCTACTACAAATTTCGTATTTTCCTAAGTAACTTGGTAAGAAGTAGTCAAATATCCATATGAGTGCCAATTTATAATCAAATTATAATAATATATTACAATGTATGTATATTTTAAAGTTTACAATTGTATACGCATGATTTTGAATCCATATTCTAATATTAAGTCCATACATAGAAAAATAAACACTTTCATTATTTGGGATAAACAACAGTTTAAAATAAAAACATATTAATTGTCCTAGCACCACATTGAAAGGTATAAGTTTCACCAATCAAGCCATTAAAACATGACAATAAAATTCAATCAATTGTAAAATTGGAAGGGGATTCTTAAAATTATTTCTTGTACTTTAAAATATTCATAGCCATAATAAAATTAATAAATTATCCAAGTTCTCTATTGATAATCCACATGTAGAGGAAAATATATTATCTAAAGCTCACCTTTCAAGACACGCCATATCTTCTAACCTATCACTAGATAAAAAATAAACGATTCTTTTTACAAACCAACTTCTTTAGGTTATGGTAAATTTTATTTCAAATAATGGCTAGTTGAATCCACCTCTTTCAACAATTGACTTGATCGAAAGCACTACTTAAGGTCTCTAGGATCATGATGATGTCCTACTATAAATTTCATATTTTCCTAAGTAACTTGGTAAGAAGTAGTCAAATATCCATATGAGCGCCAATTTATAATCAAATTATAATAATATATTACAATGTATGTATATTTTAAAGTTTACAATTGTATAGGCATGAGAGATTTTCCATTACAAGCTTAAAGTTATGTACACATTCTTTATTTAAAATATTTTAAATCCATATTCTAATATTAAGTTCATATATAGAAAAATAAACACTTTCATTATTTGGGATAAACAACAGTTTAAAATAAAAACATATTAATTGTCCTAGCACCACATTGAAAGGTATAAGTTTCACCAATCAAGCCATCAAAACATGACAATAAAATTCAATCAATTGTAAAATTATTACTAGATTCTAATTTTTTAGCATCCATAAAAGATATATGTTCATCTCACATGAATCAATCCACACCATAGATTTTTTAGTGGTGAATCTTTTCCAATTGGTGAATAGTTCATATCAACAAATTTGAAATTGGTAAATAGTTCATATCAACAATTTCAAAATTGGTGAATACATTACACCCAATGATGTGGCCAAATCATCCAAATTTTATAAATTATTTGTCCAATGCATTTAAATTCACCATCAATTTATTTTATGAGGCACATTTAATTAATAATTTCACCATAACAAACTACATGTTTCCAATGGTCTAATTAATATTTTCACCTGGAATTTCGGATGCATGTATTAATTCACCCACATATTCACTAATACCATTAAAAATACATTGTGTATGAGGACCCATTTCACAAACAACATTAAATGTTCACTATGTGTGAGGACCCATTTCATCAATAACTAAAAATTAATTGCATATGAGGACCCATTTTACTAATACTATGACAACTCCATACTAATCCTAGGTCCATAATCACCTTGAAAATTACAATGTTTTTGTTTTCTGAGGTTCGATTCACACTTTTAAAGGTATAATTTTATAATCATGCTTGATTCACCAAATTTTTACTATACCACTTAAAAATAATGTGGAATTCACCAAATATGGATTGATATAAATTAATCGAAACTCTAGTTTATTTTTACATATTTTGTTCAATTTTGAACTTCTGAGCTCTCAATTTGGACCATAGGTTCATTACAGCAGGATATGTGTCTGTGCATGGTTATTTAGGTATATCCAGTTCAGATTGTGGTCAATCACTTTGTAAAAGAACTCTGGTTTTGAACAACATTTGATATTGAAGCATATTGCATTGATATTGTTTTGTTGACAACCCCTATTGGTTGCTATTCTTCCTTTGTCCTTGTGACAAAAAGGGGGAGAAAATGATGGTTCAGATGGCTAAGTTTTTGCCATCAGGGACAAAGGGGGAGTTTGTTGAACTTCTCTTTTGTTATTTTTCCTTGATGTCAAAACTGTATCAAAGACAAAGGGGGAGTTTGTTGAAATTCTCTTTTGTTATTTATCCTTGATGTCAAAACTGTGATTTGGTTTGGCATCTTCGTGATTGATATTGACATATGACATTGGCATTATTGTTTGGCACTCTTGGTTTTGGCGTTCAGTATCAAATTCAGATTTAATGTCTTGTGGTATTGATGTTTGGAGCTTCATGTGCAGGCAGACGTTTCATGGTGACTTTAGTTTTGACATGGCACATATTGGATTTGTCATTACAGTGGGAAGGTATATATATTTTTAGTTTATATGTTTGTCATTTTGATACTACAGGTGTATACATTCTTGATATCCTTCACATGGCATTCAATTCAGTTTCACAATAATTTGGGTTGGAATTGTTCACTATGCATATGATAGTTTTTGAAATATCATTCACAAAACTCAGGTTTCATTGATATACATATTAGTCACTGTATTTGTTATTGGGATCCATTGGTATATCATCTGAATAGAATTACGTAGCACACTCTTGTGCTTGGGCTTCACACTGTACATCATTTATGCTTCTTGCACCTTGCATATGGGATGTTACACTTTAAAGTGTTTTGAACTCCATTAGTTGGCATCAATGATATTATTGTCAGGTTCATGGAATAGCACATTGTTTTTGGTTTAAAAGTGCATTGACCTTGCACTTGAAAAATGGTTATTATCGGATTCATTGATACATCATATTGGTATATGCATAGTGCTTATGCTTAATTCGTAATGCTTTTACTCAACATTATTAAGCACATTTGATATAGTGATCAATCCTATATTGGTGCTCAGACTTAGCACTTTGATCACTTTTAGTTTTGAGATCGTTTTGACTTAGCACATTTTATAGCACATTCATAGTGCTATCAGGTTTCTATTGCACATATATTTTGTTTGATTTAAAGTGCATAACACATTGCACTTAAGCCGACCCTCAGTAATGTTTATTAGGATCATGTCATTCTATTCTACTGTCGGCTTATTGACAATCGGTTGGCATCATTTAAAAGTTTGTGGCTATCATTTGTTTTGAAGACTTTTAGTCTTCACTATGCCTTAATTTATTAGGCTTTCTGATTACTTTGGTAGCGACAACATTACCATTTTGTTGCATTCTTGTCGCTTGGTGACATGGACAGTTGGTAAGTTAGTTATCATAACTCATGTGGACTTTGATATGGCACATCATAACGTCAGTTCCTTGGATCTCAAAATCATTACATTTTGACTCACGAATTTCAATAGTTATGTATTATGTTTTGGGGGTTCGATATAAAGAGAAGATAGGGAAAAACAAAAGTGATTGTTTCATTTCACATTTCAACTAAACCCTAGCACCGCCATGATGAAATTATAATTATAGGTTGAGCAAGATCGTGGTGTTTTTATGATTTGTTTTTCAGTTATGATTGTCTTTGAAGGGTGGCAAGAAGTATGACAATATTTGCTTGAGCTGGAAGCGGAGGTTTCGACAGTTTTCATGAAAATCTTTAGGGCTTTTCCTAGCAGGTAAAACCGCCATGACAGAGGTAATATCTATACTTTGCTTTGATCTTTCAAAGGAAAATTTGGTAAATGGAAAAGTAAAAATAAATAGAAATTGCAGTTGAAAAAGAAATGTGGTTTTATTTGCAACTGTAATTTGGTGAAAACCTAACTCGAGGGTTTGGTTCTTGACTCGAGGTATCACATTTTGATACAAGGGTTTGACAATTATTGGTTATTTAGAATACATTTTTTGTTTCTTTTAACTACTTTCATTTGTTGTATAAATGTATGGCTTTTAGCCATTACTCTATGACAAGGGTTTTGATGTTAAAAACAAAGTGTTTTGTTTTGAAGGGTTTTTGACAGTGATATTTTTGAATTTGAAAAAGTGATAAAAGAGAGTTTATATTGTTTACATCTCTGATTGTAATACAAATATTACATACAGATTTTAGTGAGTACACTTTGTAGTGGGCATTATTGAAAATCATATACTTGTACTTTGTTGAGATTTTGTGACTGCAGACATTAGTGCAGTTATAAGGTCCTAACAGTTTGCAATCTCATAAAGATACTTTTCAAAAGGAGTTGGTGCTTCTAACTTGAAGTGGGTGCTTTAGTTTGTTATTGGAGTTGGTGCTCCACACTGTAACAGAGTTGGTGCTCTTTTGAATGAATAAAAATATCAATTTGCGAGTGGTTTTTTTATACCCTGAGATGGTTTTTCCACTTAGGAAAATAATGTGTTGTGTGGTGAAATATGTGCATTTGTGTTTCAGCCCATATGCTTAAATTGTTTAAGCTTTCATTTTTTCATATGTCAAAATTGTTTATGCAATGCTCTGATACACTTTCATTGTTTCAAATTGTCTAAATGTTCAACGTATGAATGTGATGAATCTGTCATAAAGAAATTTCAATATATTATTATTGTGTTTGTTGTCCTGTGTAAAAGAAAGCATTAAGAAAGTTGTTCACTCAGTATCATTTGAACAATTTATGTTATGCTTTAAAATGGTTTATTAAGTCACCCATGTTATGATTTGTTAAGTTATTGAAAATAAACCTTTATGTTCTAAAGTTCAGTATTCACACTGCATATATAAGTCACACTCATTTGTTCAAAGTCAACAGTTTAAATATGCATTTCAAGTCAAAAAAGTTTTATTAGTACATTACTCTAATTCACCCCCCCTCTTAGAGTAATTTAGCTTCCAACAATTGGTATCAGAGCATAGGGTCCTCTAATAGGTTTAATCCACCTAGGATAGATTCTAGTTATTAGAATTTTGTTTGTCATATCTCAAGTTTTGAAGTGTTGTGTCTGATATGGAAAAAGGTAGAAGGAATATAGGAAAAAGAAATGCACAGAAAAACACAAATCATCAAATTCTGCCTAAATCTAATCTAAATTGTAATGAAGGAGTCATGTACAGTAGCTATAAAATGATAGAATATCCTAGATCTAGAACACCTCAATTTGAAGGTACAAATTTTATCTTGTGGAAATCTAGGATGGAAACTTATTTATCTTCTTTAGGGTTTGAAGTGTGGGCTACAATCGAAAGAGATTGTACTACATCTGCAACATCTCCTTCCAGACCTAAGGAGAAGAAAGCTCTCGAATTCAATGCCAGAGCTATAAATTCTATTTTTAATAACCTGCCAAGTAAAGTCATTGCAAAAGTAATTCATTATAGTAGTGCAAAGGAAATTTGGGATAAGTTTATTGAAATGAATTAGAATGGTGAGTTGCAAGAGGAGATATCTTTAAGTACTGAAATAAGTTGTGGGTCATCTGATAGTGATGGTTGTGCAAGTATTTATCATTCTGAAGAAAAAAATATTGAGTCTAAGTCTATAGAAATTACCAATGAGCATTCAAATGGCCAAGAAATTAATGAAAAAGAAGATCATTGTTTTGGAGACGTTGACTTTGAACATGAATATGAGGAACAAGAAAGAGAGGTCGATTTGGAAGGTGAAATCCTATGTGCTTTAAATACAATTAATCAGCTTAGAAGAGAGAAACAAAATTTAAAAAGGCAAATTCAACAAGAAAAAGATATCAAAGATAAGATATGTTTAGATCTTATAGAAGCAAAGATACAAGTTGAAGAAGCTAGAAAAATTGAGGAAGAAGTTAGAAACCAACTTAAGGTAAAAGAACAAAGTATAGAAAAACTTGAGTGGCAAGTGGTTTTACTAAGGAATGTTGATAAAGCACCAAAGTAGTTAAGTGATGAGAAAATTAATGAGAATGGCTCTATGTCTTTGGATAAAATTATTGGTGCATAGAAAGATCCAAGTGACAAAAGTGGCATGTTCTTAGAGGAAGGACAGTGCTATAAGGTTAGAAAAACACCTAGAACAAAGGTAGATTTACTTTTTCACGCTGCTAACCTTGAAACTGCAGGAAACAAACAAGACAAGGAAATCAATAGAGGAGGAGGGAATAGAACAAACAAACTCACAAAATCTCCCTTTGCCTGGCAAGGTAAATTGATGAGGTATAATTGTTCCTTTTTAGGCTATTGTTATTCTTGTTTTGAATATGGCCACAAAGCATCTGAGTGTTTGTTCAAAGTGTAGAAAAGTGATAGGAAAAGAAACTATGGTAGTATCACATGCTTCAAATGTAGTCAATTAGGTCATATTGCAAGAAATTGTGATAGACTATCTCTAAGGGGTGACACAAGATTTTAAAAATCTTTGACTATATGTTATAGATGTAATGGTTTTCGACATAAATAAAATTTTTGCAGGGGTCAATGGAAGGAAGCATATGGAAACAACAAATAATTTGATAATCTACTTAAGTCAAGGAAAGAATCATTGAGGGTCTAGAGAAGGAAGCAAGAAAAGAAAAAGGAAGAACTAAATCTTGTGCATGCTGAACAAGAATCATTTCTAAGCATTTAAAAGGTAGTATGAAGACAGGGGGAGATGATTAATGCATTTTAAATAAACCCCTTTGATACCAAATAAAAATTAGTAGAATCTTGTTGTTTCATAACCTATTTATCATCAAAATGCGAGACATAGATTTGTCTTATTGTCTATGTTGGGAATAACAGTGACAATGAGTTGATGATAATTGTCTTAATGCTATGGTTCATATATATCATCATTCTGTTAGAAGATAATTTCTCATATGACTATTGATGTTTCAAAAATTGATGCTTTATGTTTCTTTGGGAGTGTCCATAGTAAAAGATACTTGTGACACAATTACACTTTCCACCATTCGTGGACAAATTGTTATTAACCTTGCTTTGTTGTAATGTATTGTTTGTGCTAGAAGGAACAATATATTTTTTTGTACTTGAAAAAATCAGTGATGGTTTGTGTTACACAAGAGATACATGAAATTAAGATGCTTGAACAGTGAAGCAGTGTTCATTTTCTTTGTCATCAAATCTTGTTATATTGTCTCATCATTGTTCGATACACTGAAACCATATCTAACAACAACTTGATACAATATAGTGCCTTGATCTATATGAATGGTGTTTTAGCAATAGAGCATGATAAGTCAGTGAGTTGTTTGAGGTCTTAATGGAAATAATGATAAAGGCAGTTAGTTGAAAGACATTAACGGTAAATGATGAGTTTCCTAGTGTTGTGCTTGGAAAACATGGACAACATACTAAGCATTTGCTATATCCATACAAAAGTCAGTTTTCTGGAGTTGTGGTTGTAGGTGTAGCATTTTTGACATTGATTGTGTTGGTATAGAATATGTGTACTTGAGAATAGTCAAACAATATTGATAGAAGTTTGGGTATTCTTGGATGATGAATATTTCATTATGCATCTAATGATCAATATTTTCTTTTGACAGTTGATTATTACGGGATACTAATTGTTTGAGTTATATTGTGACTTGAGACTTGTGTGTAGATCTTGTGTGGACTCTATGATACAAATTTGGCTGCTTTGTGTCATTGTGGTGGTCAGGATGAAAGATTCTTTTTTGAAGAATAGGGTTTGTTGCAATGAAAATGAGTTGGCCTAATAATCATACTACTGGTTCAGTAAGTAAGTTTTTAATATGCAGTGGTATCTTCTTGCTTGTTAATTTATATATATATATATATATATATATATATATATATATTATTTGGAAATAGTATACTTCAATGTTTCATTTACCAATAAATTTGATCATCATACAATGTTTTATTATGATATTTTGTTCATGGAGAAATATGCAGTAAGTTAATGAATCGAAGATAAAGAGTCACTGATTGAAGAATTTCGACATTTACAATAAGCTTGAGAAAAGAAATGGTGACTTACGGATCAGAAAGGAATATTTATGTGAAGCTTCTTTTTAGGTGGAGCTTGGTTCTATGGTTTCTCTCTTACAACTTTCTTATATTTGTTTTCTTCTCTAAGTATGTTTGCAACATGATTCATTGGTTATTTGCATTTCAAATGTTTATCGTGGTTATTTTTCTTTGATGACAATACTGGATTTGGTGACACATTTACATGATCTAGGTGGCACATACTGTGAACAGTTGATTCACATGTTTCATGGCAAGCACTTAATTTCATTTATTCTCAGATTTCATATGTTGGTACTGATGTTTACCATATGTTCATTACAGTAGGATATGCATTTGTCCATGGTCATTGAGGTATATCCAGTTTAGATTATGGTCAATCACTTTGTAAAAGAACTTTGGTTTTGAACAACATTTGATATTGAAGCATATTGTATTGATATTGTTTTGTTGACAACCCTTATTGGTTGCTATTCTTCCTTTGTCCTTGTGACAAAAAGGGGGAAAAATGATGTTTCAGCGGTTGGTTAAGATGGCTAAGTTTTTTACATCAAGGACAAAGGGGGAGTTTGTTGAACTTCTCTTTTGTTATTTGTCCTTGATTTCAAATATGTGATTTGGTTTGGCATCTTGGTGATTCATATTGACATATGACATTGGCATTATTATTTGGCACTCTTGGTTTTGGTGTTCAATATCACATTCAGATTTGATGTCTTGTGGTATTGGTGTTTGGACCTTCATGTGCAAACAAATGTTTCATGGTGACTTTAGTTTTGACATGGCACATACTGGCTTTGTCATTACAGTGGGAAGGTATATCTTGTTTTAGTTTATATGTTTGTCATTTTGATACTACAAGTGTATACATTATTGATATCCTTCACATGGCATTCAATTCAGTTTCACAATACTTTGGGTTGGACTTGTTCACTATGCATATGATAGTTTTCGATATATCATTCACAAAAATCAGGTTTCATTTATATACATATTAGTTATTGTATTTGTTATTGGGCTCCATTGGTATATCATTTGAATAGTATTACCTAGCACACTCTTGTGCTTGGGCTTCACACTCTACATCATTTATGCTTCTTGCACCTTGCATATGGGATGTTACACTTTAAAGTGTTTTGAACTCCATTAGTTGGCATCAATGATATTATTATCAGGTTCATGGAATAGCACATTGTTTTTGGTTTAAAAGTACATTGACCTTGCACTTGAAAAATGGTTATTATTGGATTCATTGATACATCATATTGGTATATCCATAGTGCTTATGCTTAATTCATAATGATTTTACTCAACATTATTAAGCACATTTGATATAACGATCAATCCTATATTGGTGCTAACACTTAGCACTTTGATCACTTTTGGTTTTGAGCTCGTTTTGACTTAGCACATTTTATAGCACATTCATAGTGCTATCGGGTTTCTATTGCACATATAGTTTGTTTGATTTAAAGTGCATAACACATTGCACTTAAACCGACCCTCAATAATTCTTATCAGGCTCATGTCATTCTATTCTATTATCGGCTTATTGACAGTCGGTTGGTATCATTTAAAATTTTGTGGCTATCATTTGTTTTGAAGAGTTTTAGTCTTCACTATGCCTTAATTTAACAAGCTTTCTGAATAATTTGGCAATGACAACATTATCATTTTATTGCATTCTTGTCGCTTGGTGACATGGACAGTTGGTAAGTGAGTTATCATAACTCACATGGACTTTGATATGGCACAACATAATGTCGGTTCCTTGGATCTCAAAATCATTACATTTTGACTTACAAATTTCAAAAGTTATGTATTATGTTTTGGGGGTTTGATGTAAAGAGAAGATAGGGAAAATAAAAGTGATTGTTTCATTTCACATTTCAACCAAACCCTAGTGCCGCCATGATGAAATTATAGTTACAGATTGAGCAAGATCGTGGTGTTTTCTTGATCTATTTTTCAGTTATGATTGTCTTTGAAGGGTGGCAAGAAGTATGACAGTCTTCGCTTGAGCTAGAAGCGGAGGTTGGGCAGTTTTCATGAAGATCTTCAAGGATTTTCCTAGCAGGTTAAATTGCCATGAAAGAGGTAATATCTATACTTTTCTTTGATCTTTCAAAGGAAAATTTGGTAAATGGAAAATTAAAAATAAATAGAAATTGTAGTTGAAAAAGAAATGTGGTTTCATTTGCACCTGTAATTTGGTGAAAACCTAACTCGAGGTATCACATTTTGATACAAGGGTTTGACAATTATTGGTTATTCAGAATACATTTTTTGTTTCTTTTAACTACTTTCATTTGTCGTATAAATGTATGGCTTTTAGCCTTTACTCTATGACAAGGGTTTTGATGTTAAAAACAAAGTGTTTTGTTTTGAAGGGTTTTTGACAGTGATATTTTTGAATTTGAAAAAGTGATAAAAGAGAGTTTATATTGTTTACATCTCTGATTGTAATACAAAGATTACATACAGATTTTAGTGAGTACACTTTGTAGTGGGCATTATTGAAAATCATATACTTGTACTTTGTTGAGATTTTGTGACTGCAGACATTAGTGCAGTTATAAGGTCCTAACAGTTTGCAATCTCATAAAGATACTTTTCAAAAGGAGTTGGTGCTTCTAACTTGAAGTGGGTGCTTCAGTTTGTTATTAGAGTTGGTGCTCTTTTGAATGAATAAAAATATCAATTTGTGAGTAGTTTTTTAATACCCCAAGAGGGTTTTTCCACTCAAGAAGATAATGTGTTGTGTGGTGAAATTTGTGCATTTGTGTTTCAGCCCATATGCTTAAATTGTTTAAGCTTTCATTTTGTCATATGTCAAAATTGTTTATGCAATGCTCTGATACACTTTCATTGTTTCAAATTTTCTAAATGTTCAACGTATGAATGTGATGAATCTGTCATAAAGAAAGTTCAATCTATTATTATTGTGTTTGTTGTCCTGTGTAAAAGAAAGCATTAAAAATTTGTTCACTTAGTATCATTTGAACAATTTATGTTATTCTTTAAAATGGTTTATTAAGTCACTCATGTTATGATTGGTTAAGTTATCTACAAGAAACCTTTATGTTCTAAATTTTAGTATTCACATTGCATATATAAGTCACACTCATTTTTTCAAAGCCAACAATTTAAATCTGCATTTCAAGTCAATTTTTTTTATTAGTACATTACTCCGATTCAGCCCCCCCTCTCAGAGTAATTTAGCTTCCAACAAAAGGAAGATGAAAATGATTTAATTGAGTTAGATGGAAATGTTGTAGAAGATATTAAAAGGGATACAAAAGGTAGATAGAATGAGTTAATTGACTTGGATGACAATACCATCACCATAAATGATTTTGCTGGATGAAATGGGAAAATAAAATCCAAATAGAAAAATGGGTGTGAGTGGGATATGACAAGGAATTTGATTGATTGAGTGTCAAAGTACCCATTCATTGAACTAGTGGAGAATGAAAACAAAGATAAACCTCAAACATAATGCAAGTGTAATATTTGTAGTTGAAAATATAAAATGAACAAGAAGTTACAGATAAAACTTGACACTGTAGAAAACATATCGGTAAAGTTTATGAAAAATCATAGATGGAAAAGAAAAATCGGTGAGAATATGGACATCAAAGGAAGAATGTTTTCATGTTAAGTATTCTGTTGAATATGATGCACATACAAATAAAGGAAAAGCTTGTTTAATCTAGAGGTTCAATTCAAGCTCAATTTGGAAAGATAATGGTAGGGGCACAAATGGAAAAAATTATTCAGTTGAGTGTTGTTTTTCATATTTTGACCAGAGGAATTCCTATGAAAAAATACCCAAAATATAATACTTTATCTTTTTAGGCATTTCTTACTTTCCCAACAAACATTGGTCAATAAACAACGGATGAAAATGGGAAATTTGTCTTGCTAATGTGGAAAAACATGATTTTCAAGAAAAAATAAAAGAGAACCTTTATTGCATTATCTTTACATGAAGTTACTATGGTAAATAATTCTTCTTTGGTATATATGCATGTGTATACTATACACACACATGTCCACCAATCTCATCAAATTTGTGTTTATAAAATGACAAGAACTCGACATCACAAAATGTATTTGAATGGAATTAGAGGTATGAATGACTTCACAATTGCCAAAAATTTGGTGTGTGTAGGAATTGATGGAGCTTCAATAATGCAAGGTAATAAGAATGGTCTTTGCGTAAAGTTACAAACTACTTCTTCACTGTTGATGGTGAAAATGACATAAACAACATTAAAACAGAATATTTCTACTCTATTTCTCCTGAAAAAGAAAGACAACATGTAGTAGCCTAACTCCCAATGTCCTGGTAGTTGGTTCTCAATCATCTAGTGTCATTCAATCGGTTCATGCAACTGTGATATTCAAGAGGCCTATGCTGGTAACAAAGGATTCAAGCGATGACTCATTTTACCGAACTGTTTTAGTAAATCAATGGGGTTTCAAACAAAAGAAAAAGATAGATCAAAGGGGTAAACCAGTAAGTATGAATCAAATTTATCTAGCATCCGGACATATATCTTCAGATAATGAATGTTCTTCCAATCAGATCAAGAAAACCATAAGATGACACAATCTATAGCATAATCTATACCACTGCATACATTTTAGGTGCTTAATTAACTTCACAATTACACATCAAAAATATTTCAAGGATTTTCAAAACAACACAGATTCATTCATCATCAAGATTATAGATCAACAGACTTTAATAACTTCAATTCAGTGATAATCCAACAAGATAATCCTTAAATCTAGTTTCTTCTAATGACTTTCATCACATAAGAAACTAGCATGCTTCAGCACAATCACTGGCATTCAGATAGATTATAACTCATTAGCCTTATCAAATCAAACAACTCAATTGTAATATCATATTGCATAAACCTGTAATTCTATTAACTGTAAAAAAAGATCAAGTACAAAGTATCTCTGTAAATCACTACAAAATTCTATCTCCTAATCTTAGGTAAGCCAATCCTATTCTCAATTAGCCGACCTTTACAATATGATACCGACAGGGTATTTATAGATATACAAAATTCGAACCCTCCTTCCATTTTAGGTCATCCACCTTTTTAGGGACTAAATTTCTCTTGGAAACTTAGATCAATTTGATCTTGAGTTCTTACATTAGACATTCAGTTTAAACTAGAGAATAGAAAATAGAACAGAAAAAGAAGTCATGCGCCCCAAAACTGCTAGTGCTGCATGCAACATGCAAAGAAGAAAGAAAGATGCATGCTGAAGATTTATGCATTTGAAGCTGGATTTGCAATGAACTCATCATAACTGGTGAAGAATTGTTGTAATATATCTATTTATGGCCCATCAACCCAGCTATCTTCAAATTTGATTCGATCCAATTCTTTTGCAACAAACTCCCTCATACCTTTCACCTTTGTCAACTCTCTTCCAACAATTTTTATTTCTTCTTTGACATCCATTAACCGATCCAACATCAAATCTCCACCATCATCTCCTTTCTACATTAGTCCTTTGAATCTTTCATCCCATTTGTCTTTTATTTGACTCAAAGGCATGCCTTCTTTTGTAAATGCATTTACATCTACAATAATAGCAATGACCACTTCCAACTCTTCCAATTGCTCAGTCAAATTATTAACAGCCTCTTGGATCTCATCCTTATGTTTACACAAGAAGTCGGTTCTAAAACGGAGTATACAAGAGGTTTTTCAAATAAAATATTTATTCTCCTACTCAAGTATGGACTGTTCAAGAAGAGTCGCTGAAGGTAAGGCATTAACTTTCTCCAATTTATGATTGTATTCTTTATATTCCTCTTCTTGTTTCTCCGATGCTTCAATGTATTGATGCATTTGTTTTATCAACTCTTCAGTGCCTTTGTAGGTCTCAAAAACCTTAACCAAAACTTCACCTACCTCCTAATTCAACTTGTCCATCCACCTGTCCACCATCTTCGCTTTGCCTCTTACCTACACCAAATCATCTACCTCCTTTTTACTTAATAAAATAGGAGTCTCAATGGTCGTTACCTGTTGTGATCTCAAAGAGGAAACACTCTTCAAGAATGAATGTAATTGATCCAATTGAGCCTTAAGCTCATCCTTCTTTTGTTTATCCTTTATCATTCTTGATTTGGTTGTTGAAGCCGCCACATCAATTAGGTTCATCTGCTGATTCCTAGTGGGCCTTCCCAAGTTGACAGTAATCAACTGATAATCTGTTAGCTGCATGTCCCCTATCTCCTTTTCTGTCATTGGCATGGCACACTCAGCAACAATCTCTCCTTTATCCATGAGTTGGGTAGAATGTAGAATTTTGGCCTTCTTTTTAGGCCTCTCTTGTTCAATATCCTTCATCATATCCTCCCAATTAAGAGGTTGTGAAGGTGTTACTGCCTTCTTTTGCAGGTCTAGTTTTAACCAAGTGGGAGCACTTGGAGCAGTAGTCATCATAGACGATGAGGAAACAATGGTAGAAGGTGGCTGCATACTCACTTGGGGTTGAGAGTCAACCCTTGATTTCTCTTGTTGCTCTTGCACTATATGCATCTGCACAAGCCTTTCAACCTCTTCCCTATCCTTCTGTTCTTGTATTTTCTTGTCTTCCTCTTCTTTCCTCAGCCTCTCTTCTTCCAACCGATCTCTCTCCAATTTTTCCTTTTCCAAACTTTCTTTTTCTAATTTTTCCTTCTCCATTCTTTCTCTTTCTAGAGCTTCCCTTTCCAATTCCTCTTTCTCTAACTTTTCCTTCTCTAGAGCTTCTTTTTCTAACTTCTCTTTTTCTAAAGCCTCTAGCCTTTCCTTTTCTAATCTTTTCGCCTCTAAAGCCTTAAGCTTTTCTGCCTTTGCTTGTTGTTGTTGTTGTTTCTTAACCAGCTCTTCGGCCTCCTTTTCCTTCCTCTTTTTGGTGAGCTTCCTTTGCAAATTTTAACTTGGCAATCAAGACTTCTTTTTCTCTCCGGTTCCTTGCCTTCTCTTCCTCAAGGTCATGAATTTTTTGTATTAGTTCCAACTTGTCATTCTCTTCTTTGACCTTGAGTTCATGCTCTTGTTGCCTTCTTTGTTTCTCTACTTCATCAGCTGTTGCCTTAACTTTACTTTGCCTAGTTTTTAATTGTTGTTGGTGAAGTATAGCATCAGCTTGTACCTTAGCATCAATTTCTTTTTGTTTCTCTGCTGCAACCCTTGCATCAAAATCTTTTTTTGCATCCTCAAATAGCTTCCATTGATCTTCTTGTGTCAAAATCTGCTCAATATCCTCCTCTAGAGGCATGTTCTCTTGCATATCCTTCTCTGACTCAGTTTCATTTGAATCCATTCCAACCTCATGAATCTACCTCTCCACTTCTTTTCCCTTGGCATTTTCAGCCATGCTATGAAGAGTTGCCTCTTGGACTTCTCCTCTTTGTTGTTTTGTAAGTGGGATTTGTGTGGAAGACTCAGCTAGTGTAGGTGTTGAAATAGCAGATTGTACTTGAACATCCCCTTCTTGTGTTTCCTCTTCATCTCCTGCTGCTTTAGGTTCTATCTCATCAATATCTGGAGGAAAGAACTCCAAAGGCTCTTTAGGAGGTGTCTTCCTTTTGATCCTTTTGTATCCCTTACCCTTTTTAGGGGCTGGTTCTTGAGGAGTCTGGGTTCTTAGCACCAACCATTGCACACTCCTATCCAACACTGTGCTTTTGATCCACTTAATATCAATGGTTTCTTCAATGTCCCAGTCAATTAGATCCAGATTCTTGGTGCCTATGTTCAAAGCCTCATAGGATGGATCCAATACAATTCCATCATCCACCAATGTGTTAGGAATATTATCTTTAACACCAAGCTCTGACATGAGTGAGACAGACAATCTTTCATAATTCTTTTTTCTTAGATCATACTCATCTTGTGTGTCACTCGAGAAGTCTTCTAACAAATTGAAATGTTTGACAAACACCGAAGGCAACAAGGCATGCATCTTACCCTTCAGATCAAAATACTTATGAGTTTTGTATAATCCCAATTTCAACTCTGTCAGCTCATTACAAACCACCTTTGCTCCTACCAAGTGTTGATAGCCATATTCACCCAACTTCATGGGGAACTTGTGACATCCTGTTTTATGCTTTATTCCAAATCGAGCATTAACTCCAAGAGCCTGATATACAAACTCCATTAGCACTATTTTGTTATTGCAGCACCTTGGAAGCAAATGTGGATGGCCTTCAAAACCAACTAAGCTGAAATATGTGAACTTGGGGAATTGAATGTACCAACTCCCCCATTCACCAATGAATGCCATGGCTTCCTGACTTAACCGGTACCCTGCATCCCCATTCAATTGATTGATGACCACATATAAAAAAGCATCATTGACTCTTCTGAAATGAGTCTCAGAAACCTCAAGAGATAACTGGTCATAATGCTCCCATATCTCTTTTGTCCATCCAAGGCTCCCATTAATCCTACCTTATTCAAACCTGGGAAAATACCCAACCTTGTTGTTGCATACACAACATAAGAAGTCATAAAAAAGCACTTCGTCTGCCTGACACTAGTTAGTTGATCATGAACAACATTTGACATAATCATCAACCAATCAAACTGCTAGGCTCCATTTAAGATAGTCTGGATGAAAGGAAACATCCACTCCTTGAACCAAAATGTATCTCTCTTCCCAAAGGCCCTAGACAGCATCATGATCAGATCTGATACCTCCTTATAGAAATCTGCCCTCTTTGGCTGGTCTGCAAGCTTGCTTAAGGATTTCTTTTATGTGCTCAACCACTTTTTGTTTAAATGAGACTTATTGGAGTCCTTATACTCAATATATTTCTCCAAAGCCTCTGCCTCATCCAACTGGACCAAATTCTTAGGATCTGGGGCATTAAATATATCTTGAAATGCTTGAGGAGTAAGATCAATGATCACATTGTTTTGTGAATCCATGCATAGTCTTGTAGCAGGATTATAGGCACTAGCTACAGTTAAGATCAATTCTAGACATTCGACTGACAAAGGAAACAAAGTTATATGATCCAATCCAGACTTAACAATCTTCTTCATTCTAGGCGTCGCATCCTCAGTGAATGTTTCAGCATATGCCTCCTCAAAGTTGTATTGGCCCAAGTTTGTGTCAGTAATGTCTGACTAGTCAGATTCCACTTTGTTGACTTTGATAACTGGACTCCTATGATTATACCTCAAAGTATAAGGCAATTGTTCAGAATTGATTTTCTTTGGCTTAGGTGTTGCCTTTGATGTCCCTACAGGCCGGTTTCTTTGAGAAGCTTCTCTTGATATTCCTGACATCTTCTTAGCTTTCCTGCAACAAAACCTCTAATTAGATCTTTAAATATGATCATAAAACATGTCTAAAACTATACCTTTCATATAAGCACCGGAGGTGGAACCAAGCAGAAACATAGTCTAAAATAGTCTCTTTTAAACAACACAGCTAGGATAGGAGTCAAAACCGATATAGATATTTCACTAACAATGAACGGGCTCGAAGTCGAAACCGGGAAGGTGATCGGAACCGAGATCGAAATGAAAAACGGATTTGGTTTTTCTTCAGATTTCTATATATTCACATTCTATTTTCATTTCGCCTTCACTTCTATCCAGGTTATCGTTATTTTGAAAGAAGACTTCTTATTATATGCGGAGCCGAAGACGGGATGGAAATGGAATCAATACCTTTTGCAAAAACATAATTTTCAAGTTCAAGATCGATTCCGATCCCACCTCCACCTAGGTTGACCATGACGTCATCAAAGATTTTTTTAATTTAACACATAACTCAATGATTAAAACCAAGGTCATATTAAATGAAAAGTGGCTTTAATAAGACTATACTCATATGACCATGGGGAATGACTGTGTATATATATATATATATATATATATATATATATATATTTTAGGGCATCATACTTTAATCATTTAAATGTGATCACAGAAACATTTGAAACCCTAATCCAACAAACACGATAAAACTAGGGTACGGATTTTAAACCTTACCATTTTACCAGATTGAATGCGCGACAAAATACTAAGTAAAAACGAGATTCAACTAACCCTAACTCACTGTAAAAACATGAATTTAATCTACCTCACTGTAGATCCCTAATTTTAACCAATGCTACTTAAACTCTCGATTTAAACCAACCTACTGTAAATCAAAATAGCTTGATGCGATCACGACTAAATCGTGAAAGCGACCGTGCCTTAAAACAGAAAGAACTAAAAACAAAAAGAAAAAAGAAACGAGGAATCAAATAGACAAACAAAACAAAGCAAGAACCCATTCAAACAAGCATGCCAAAACCACGAATTTGTTAAAAACGACATAATTCCAAGCACAGGAAAATATATAAAGAAACACAACAGTAAATAAATGAAGAACAGTAACAATAAGAAACCCTACCTCGAATACACAAGAACCCAGCTAACCTTCTAAACTGATTCTCTTGCAATAATCTTCTCCTCCTTCAATCGATTTTCTCAAACGAACTCCGCCGCTGCTCTTTCATGCTCTTTAATCTCTTAACAATGATAATAATGATTCATTTAATCCTTAATGAAGGTAAAAATGAAGATTTCTACCTACATGAGCAACTGTCATTAATGCATTAAATGTAGTTAAGGCGGAGTCAAAACTAGAAGAGAACCAATAGTTCATTACAATGCAACTTCAGTCAAAAAGTCAACGACCCAAAAGCGGCGGGGGCGGAATTGGAATGGAAACTAATTCAAAAACTTAAGAAATTTCCTAACTTTATTCCCGTTCCGGTTCTGGGTCCGCCAACTAAACACAAAACAAAACCAAACACAAAAAGTAAAGCAAAAGACCGACATAATAAAACTAAACACAAGGACTTAGACTAAAACCAAAATTCGAAATAGCAAAGGCGGGGGTGGAATTGATTATGATTTTGCAATTTTCGATAAAGACCAACTTAACACCCACTCCAGCTTAGGGTCCGCTGAAGAAAAAACAAAAGGCCTAAAAAAAAGACCATCGGGATGGGAATCAAAACAAGTTTCATCTGAACTTTTAGAACCCGATTCAGTTCCGGTTCCGCTTGCAACAGACTAAACCAAAATAAACAAAGTGTTGGAAGCAAACAACTCCAAAATTATTTAAAAAACAACTAAGGATAAAGAACAACAAGGGGGACCCATCTTTTCACCAAGGCAAAAAGATGGTGTGGTTATGCAAGGCATAACATTCACCATACATGATTTCCATTAACTACATGACCCACATAATGAATTTAACATTTAAAATTGTAAGAATTTTTTCTTTAGTATCAAAATTTTAAAATCTAGTCCATGAGTTCTACTCATACTTATGTCGAAGTACCAAAGAATTTACGTAATTTAAAAAATTTTCTGAGGGAATAATTGTAAGAAACAAGCTTCTTAAGGATGTGGATACTAGATGGATTTTCTTGCATGGACCAATGCAACAAGTTTTCTCAAAATATCAATCCTCAATTACAACAATGCACAAACATCACCACATAGTAGAAAAAATTCCTAAATTCTTACATAGGCTAAGTGATATAAAGACACTCTTAACATTATCTAGTCTTCTCCCCATGCTAGAAGAAATGAACAATCTTGTGAAAAAATCCCAAGAAAGAACTATGTATACTAAAAAATATAGTAAACTACAGAGAATGGCATGCCTCGCCCTCAATAATTTATATGTATCATATTCCTCATTTATAAGTCCAAAATTCAATAGCTCAAAGTTCATTATAAATGTGCATAATCTTGATAGTTTTTTATATTTTAATGCAAGTGGGGATTTATTGTTGGACTCAAGGGAACACTGAGAGGGGGGGTGAATCAGTGTTCAACAAATCTTAACTTTATTAATCTAAAACTCAACCATTTTGTGATTACATTAAAATAAAGATGCAATAATTCAAAAGAAACATTCATAACACCATAACACAAAGATTTTTTGCATAGAAACTGTGGATGCTAAAATCTGCAAATGAAAATCATCTCAAACAATTTCATGTTGTTAGCAAGAAAGTTAGTTTAAAACAAAAAATTTAACATCCCTATGAGATACTTAATCATGTCTAAATATGCAACTAATGAGTATAAAAACAGGTTAAACATAAGTATATAAAAGCATGATTAAACCTTCATCCCATAGTGGATTGGTGCCACCATTGTTGTGTAGTAAGCAGCCATTTCCCAATCCTATTGTAAGCTTGATGATAGTATGAGTAAGATTAATTCTCCAATGAAGAGAATAACATTGCATGAAGATGTGGAATGTTGAGATGAATTTGAAAATATTGTGTATACTTAAAACTGTTTGTGGATAAAATGAAGTATAGTATACTTGCTTGAATTGTGGATGGATGAATTTTGAGTATAATAAGTTTACTCAAAATTGTGGATGGATAATGAGGAGAGAAGCCTCCAATTTATAGATTTCCAAACTGGAAAAGAGAGTAAAATAGAGCAATGTGGGATCACTCAACATCCAATGGCCAAGCGCAACTTGTCAAGATGTGAATGGCTAAAGGTTGTGCACATTTTGGCCAAAGTGCCAATAAATGCAATTAGGTGGCATTTCAAATTTGAGAAATGACATGTGAGAGGGAAAAAGGAATGAAATAAATGCCACTTGGCTCAATGCACAAGGGCATGTAAGAGGAATAAATGCCTTGTTGGAAGGACCAAGTCCACTTGACCTTTTTGAATTCAAATTGAGGGAATATTCCCTTTTGATGCTTTGTGAGGGAAAATAGAAGAATTAATAAATCAAAGTAATTGATTTATTGTGCAAGTTACATTCTCTAGAGAATTTTAGTGATAGAGATTAACTTAATCAAGGATTTGATTAATTTAATGAGGAATTAGGAGATGTGACAATTTAGACTTAAATTTATGAATTGATTTAAATCAAATTGAGAGGAAATGATTTAATTAAATAAATGATTTGATTTATTTAATAAAGAAGGAATGTGTTAGATTAAATCAAATAAGGTTTAATTTATTTAATTTAATGAGGAGACTTTAGAGATTTTAATCAAATAAAATGATTTATTTAATTAAACAACAATGTAAGGTTAATTAAATTAAACTGATTAATTTAATCAAATGAGGTGATTGACTTAATCAGATAAATGACAATTCATTAGATTAAGGGATAGAATTACGATGAAATGTTGAGGATTTGATCTGAGAGGAAATGTTGTCAGTAATCGGGATCAGGTGTGCCAAAACAAACTTGTACATTTTCCATGTCTACATTTTGCCCCTCTTTGAAGCAATGTACTTGTTGCATTGATTCAGAGAATAACCATTGTAATCAAAGTTCAAAATTTCATCGATTTTCAGATGCCCCACTATTGACCTAGTGGAAGGATTACACTGGTATACTACCCCCTCAAGAGATCGAGCGAAAATGTACGATTTTCCGATCGAGATCACGATAAAATGCGAGAGGAGTGGTTCTATTGCTCAGAGGACATAATATAATTCTTTGATGTAGACAATTCTATATAGACAGTCATCGACCATGGGTAGCCTCGTGTATATTTTGATATGACACACTGATTTTAGATAGAAATGTTAGTAGAAATAGAAGAATAAGAAGAATAAGATGGATGGAAGGAAGATCCACACAAGTTCACATTATTACCGATGGTGATGATAATATTGCTTACTAGGAGTTGGGATTTTCAAAGGGCCAATTACTTTATGTTTGATAATGCACATAGGTACGATGCATCAAGGTATAAAGGACCAGGATGGTGTTGTACCTAGTGTGATGGATTTTGACTTGACAATCAGATAGCAGTATTCTTGTTCACACTTGACAAACATAACCTTATTCAGAATGTAATTTAGATATTCTAAACATCTCAGGCCAAAACATAAGAAGGCAAGCCTTCTTATGTGGTCAACAAGACACTTAAAACATCTTTCCTACAATCAAAACAAAGTAGACATGATGGAATTATTTTACAAGAATATCCAACAAGCGCAGCAGATAAAAAGATAATGATCATTGCCCCATTCCTTTCTCTCTAAACTTGTTTTGTTTAGGCATCATCGAGAGGTCCTTGGAATGAGCACAATATAAAATAAGTCTAAAAAAGACTAAGATAAAGTAAACAAACAAGCCACTGTCCTTCGTACCGCTAGCCAAGACTAACTACTATGGGGTACCTGATACTTATGTCCATTATGGGAAAACTTCATCCTAAGACATGTAGTGATCAGGGTTTTGATGGGACTGATTTGGGTGATAAGCTATTGATACTCCGAGTTGACCAACTTGCTTAATTACTGCTCTAGACTTTCGAGACTTTGACGATTAGGGAGTTCACTTTAGAACCTGCTAAACTTGCTTCTAACTGACTCACCAAAGGGTGAAAGCGATGACTGACTTTATTATGAGTGAGACGCTCATGGGTGAAAGCGAAATGAAATGGATGCACCATTTTGGATTTTTAGATATTTTGAGGCTGTTTTTGGTATTTTCACATTTTTCAATGTTTTTGGATTTTCAAGATCTATGATGAACAAACTAACATAAAGACCTATCCTAGGGGTCTCGGGAGCTGATCCATAGATGATCCTTGCCTATGTTATACACGCAGAGACCACCTAGCTCGACTGGTGGTGGACTATCTTGATGATAAGATGGTCAAATAGATTGCCATTTTATTGCTTTAAAGAACTGACTTAATATGCAGACTAGATGGGAAAACAGATTGCCCATGCGACAGATGCCTAAGGACTGACTCTATTGTCTCAGGGGATGATCAAAGATCAACCTTGCCTACGTTCAAGCTCAGAGATGACGTAGTTCGACAAGGTGACAAACTGACAAGACTCAATGATGAAATTTTTTGAAGATATTCTGATATTTGGATGTTTTTGGATTTTTGATGATTTGGATGTTTTTGAGTTTTTTGATGAATTTGAAGAAGATCACGAGAATATACACGAATCCGATCCGATGCTGATACAAGAACATGCCCCCAACGTGGTGTGATAGACTACTTCGATAAAGGCAGGACAAACTGACCTTAGGAATATGCCAAGTAGTACTATGATGGACTATGATATGGACACCAGCTCAAGCTATGGTACGGATGCGAGCGGATGAGTGGAAAGTGATGGAATGAATGAGTCGTGTAGATCCTGGTAGATGGGGAAGGTGCTTTATTTACACTTGGTGCCTGTTTGCCAGGTTTTCACCAAGGTACTTTCCCAAAGTACCACCGAAGTGGTTTTCACCAGAGGACGATTTTTTTCTTTCTTTTCTGTTTTCAATCCTTTTCTGATATATTTTTTTTTTTTGGATTTTTGTATTTTTGTATTTTTCTTTGTTGTCGCCAAGATGCCTGTTTGCCAGGTTTTCATCAAGGTAATCATTTTTTCAAGACATTTTCTGATTATTTTTGTATTTTCTAGCTCTATACCTTGCAAGATTTAGGCATAAAACTTTTTGAGATGTGAACTGTTCATGGGCTCTTGCAGGGGCTCGCCTTCTAGTGTCGACAACTGATATGCCCCTGATTTGTAGTTTGCAGTGATGATAAAGGGTCCCAACCAGTTGGGCTCAAACTTTCCCTTTGTATCCAGATTTGGCACGTTCTTTTGATTTTCTTTTAGCACGAGGTCACCAACTTGGAAAGTGCATTGTCTGATCTTCTTGTTGTAGCTCCTTTTTAGGCGATTCTGGTACACTTGTAGATGATTAAGGGAATCCATGCACCTTTCATCTAGTAATTCCAGCTCATTGAGTCTTGTGACCCTGTATTCCTCATTTGTTATGAGGTTTTGCAATGATATCCTCAGTGACGAGAGCTCAATCTCAATGGGAAGGATGGCTTCTGAGCCATAGACCAGGGAGAATGGGGTGGCTCTTGTTGGCATACAGATGCTAGTGCGGTAGGCCCATAAGGTGGGATTTAGCCACAGATGCCAGTCACAACCAGAGTCATTGACTATTTTCTTGAGGATTTTCAAAATGGTTTTATTTGTAGCTTCTGCTTAGCCATTGCCTTGTGGATAGTATGGAGTGGAAAAACGGTGTTGGATTTTGAATTTTTCACACAAGTCACGGACATCCTGATTTTTGAAGGGCGTCCCATTATCAGAGATAATGGATTGGGGAACACAATATCGAAAAATGAGGTAATTTAGGATGAACTTGGATATTTGTTTTCCCGTGATGTAGGTCATGGGAATTGCTTCGACCCACTTTGTGAAATATTCGGTGGTGGTGATAATGAACTTATGGCCATTGGATGAGGTGGGCGATATTTTACCAATGAGATCGAGCCCCCATTGTGAAAAGGGCCAAGGTGTAACAATAGGATGCAGTTATTGAGCTGGTGCATGAATGAGGTCTCCATGTTGCTGGCACTGTAGACACCTTCTGACAAAGTCGTGTGCCTCTCTTTCCAGTGTTAGATAGTAGTACCCAGTTCTTAGTAACTTTTTGGCCAAGGTCATACCACTCGAATGTGAACTGCATGTTCCATTGTGTACCTCAGTTAGAGCAGTCAAGGCTTCCTCGGGTTTTAAACAACGTAGCAAGGTTCCGCCAGTACTCCTACGGAAGAGGGTCTCTCCTAGGATGACGAATCGTGAAGTTCCTTTGATAAAAGTGCGTTTTAGGTTCAGAATGATGTTAGTGGGGAGGATTCCTAACTTTAGGTAGGTGTATATATCATGATACCAAAGATCACTGGGACCAACGAGTTCACATGCGTATTCTGACTCTAGTACCTCGAATGTGGGTACGAGAATTTGCTATATGAGGAATTCATGTTTTGAGACATTACGAGGGATGTCCAGTAAGGATCCAATTATCGCCATTGCATCGGCCGCTCTATTGTTTGTCCTTGGTATCTGCTCAAAGGTAATGTTGATGAAAGATTCCTTGAGGCTTTCTATGACCTTCTTGTATGGTGTGAGCTTATCATCCTTCATTTGGTATTCACCGTTGATTTGGTTGATGATAAGTTGCGAGTCCCCATAGACTTTTAGTGCCATGATTCGTCACTGTGCTGCAATCTTGAGGCCTATGGTCAAAGCCTCGTGTTCTGCAATATTGTTAGTACAAGGGAATGCTAGCTTTTATGATCTAGGTATGCAATCTCCTTGCGGCGTGATGAAGAACACATTGGCTTCTGATCCGTGTTGTGTGTGGGAGCCATCAAAATATAACTTCCAGTGGTCTGCTACACCAAGGTTAAAAAGGGACTCATCTGGGAATTCTGATATGAGTGGGTTATCTATGTAGAGGGGAGCTTCTGCCAACTGATCTGCAATGACTTGTCCTTTTATGGCTTTTCGCTCTACATATTCGATATCATGTTCAGATAATATCATTACCCACTTAGCCATTCTACCTGTAAGCACTGCTTTTGACAATAGGTATTTTAGAGGGTCTATTTTGGAAATCAACTTGATTTGGTATACTAGCATGTAGTGTCTAAATTTCTGAGCCACAAATACCAGTGCTAGGCAAGCTTTTTCTATTGACGTGTAATTGAGCTCATGTCCCACCATTGTTCTATTGATGTAGTAGAGAGCCCGCTCAGTTCCCTTTTCATCATGTTGGGCTAAAAGGGCCCCTAGAGCGGCTATTGTTGCTGAGATGTATAGGATTAATGATTTCCCCATAATTGGTGGCATCAACACAAGTGGTGTAAGTAGATATTCTTTTATTTTGCTGAATGCTTGCTTGCATCCCATTTGAAAGCTACTCCCTTGTGAAGTAGGTGTGAATAGGCAATTTGTTTATCTGCCAGTTGTGCTATGAATCTCCGGATGGACTAGAGTCTTCCTTGCAATCCTCTTAGTTGTTTTAACATTCTTGGTGCTTTCATTTCAAAGATTGCTTTTACCTTTGCAGGGTCTACCTCTATTCCTCTCATTGAAACTATGTATCCTAGTAGCTTTCCTGATTGTACCCCAAAGACACACTTCTTCGGGTTGAGTCTAACCTTATATTGTTTGAGCCTGTCAAAGATAACACTTAGAGTTGCTATATGGTCTTGTCTATTCTTTGATTTAGCCAGTATGTCATCTACATAATCTTTGACTATTTTATGGATCATGTCATGGAAGATTAATTTCATGGCTCTTTGGTATGTAGCTCCTGCATTTTTCAACCCAAATGGCATTACGTTCTAGCAGTAGGTGCCCCAAGGACATGTGAATGTTGTCTTGTGTTGGTCTTCTTTTGCGATCATTATCTGATTGTACCCCGAGAAGCCATCCATTAGGGAGATCATCTCATGTTCGGCCGTTATATCCACTATCATGTCAATGTTGGGTAGTGGAAAGTCATCCTTGAGACATGCTTTGTTTAGGTCTTTGAAATTAGTGTAGATGCGGATGCCCCCTTTTGGTTTTGAGACTAGTACGAGATTTGATACCCATTCTGGATAGTCGATCAGGCGTATGAAGCCAACATCCAGAAGTTTCTGCAGCTCAATCTTTACAAGCAAGGCTATTTGTGGGTGCATTTTCCTTAACTTTTGTCTAACTAGTTTTGCTCCGGGGTAAACAGCCAAATGATGAACTACTACTTCAGGGTCCAAGCCTGGCATGTTTGCCTAGGTCCACACAAAATTCACCTTTCTTTCCTTTAGGAATGCTACCAATAGTTCTTGTTCTTCTTCTAGGAGGGATTCTGCGTAGAAGGTGATTTGTGGTTTTGTTTTTGTTCCTAAGTTGACCGGGTTGCACTATTCTGCCAATACTGTTGAATTCTCCTGGTGTATCCTCTGGTGCCTTAGGGAGGTTTTCACCATCAGATGCATCCTTTATTTTTACTGTTTTATGGTTAGAGAGTGCCACAGTGTGGTTTTCACTCAATAACTCCGAGCTTATTCTCGATCTTTTTCTTTTGCGACTGAAGGACTCAATCGTGTCCCCATAGTATGCTTGTGTATCCAGTGTGATGTTGAATCCCGCCTTATGATCTTTGCATGGGATTGTGTCCCTTAGTCCCATGAATTCCAAGAGAGCCTCATTGTTTTCGAACGAGTCTAGAATTGGTTGTGATCGATGAGTTGGGGGTACACTAAGTGGATTTGGTGGGTTCATTGGATTGCCTCAGTGGGTGAGACACTAATCATCAGTAGGGTGGAATCTTCAAAAAGCCCAAGTAAGCCACCTATGGTGTCATCATCGTCACTACTACTACAAACCTCAGTTATGTCAAATGTGAAGTTATCGAGAGGTAGGCCTGTGGACACGGGTAATCAAAGGTTAGTTGCCGAGACCCGAGGAGAGGACCTGACTGCCCTATTAGGAACACTTCTGCCATGCACGGTTATACTTGGAGGGGTATAGTCGAGGCCAAGGTTCCGTATTCTTCTTTCTAAAATGATGGGCTCCAACCATCCATCATTGTTTCTTCCTAGGCTTTCATTCCTATTATAGCCCATGCCGAACATCATTTGTAACCCTCTATTTGTTTCCTCCATGGGTAGGGTGGGAGTGGGTCTTTCATCTTGCTACAGGGTGTTTGTGATGTCCTCCTCATCCACATTCTCTCAACTGAGATCCCCCCAACTATGAAATCCAGAGGGTTCCGTTCTAGTGCGGTCATGTGTTTGAATCAATTGTGGTTGCCCATGTGACCTAGGAGATTGTGGTAACTCTCCTACAACAAAAGCATTTCTCTTCATTCTATAATCACCACATCCATTGTCCTGTATCATGTTTTTGATCTTGGATATGTCAGGGATGGTGGGTGTCTCTGTCACAGAAGTGGAGGCGAGATCAGCTGGGTTTATGTATGAAGTGGATGGTCCTTCATCATTTTTAGGTACTTGAGGGATCTTGTAAAACTTGGCTTCCAATTTTTTGCAATAGGCAAAACGTTCGGGATCCCCATGTATAGTAACCTCTTCATTTTGATACGAGAACTTAGTGCACTAGTGGTAGGTTGAGGCCACTGCCTTCATTCCGTGTATCTATGGGCGTCCCAGGAGGATGTTGTATGGTAGATCAAGGTCAAGAACTTGAAAGGTTGTTTCCATGGTTGTTGGCCCCACTTGGATGGGGATCTTGATAGTGCCCTGAGACACTCTTTCCTAGTCATCGTATGCTCTTATCATGATGCTTTTGTTCTTATTGATGGAATCCTTGACAAATCCCAAATTTTTTATGAGTTTTAGCGAACAAATATTAAGACCTGCACCACCATCTACTAGGACTCGCTTGACTTTCTTTTTATGGATTAGGACTTGGAGGTGGAGTGAGCGGTTATGAGATGGCTGCAGGGGGAAATCTTGGTCAGAAAATGTGATGAGATTTGGGGTAACGATGTTACCCACCATAGCCTGAAATTGCTCTGTGTGCAGGGTGGTAGCAATGGTAGATGCGGCTAGTGCTTCATCCAAGATCTGTCTATGAGCAGCGGAGATTTTTAGTAATTCCATGATGGAGATTTGCGCGGGTGTTCTTTTCAGCTGGTCAATTACATTATAATCATAGGGGACAGCCTTTGTGTTGGTAATGGGGGTCTTGGCAGGTGCCCCAACAATGGTAACCTTTTTGCCTCGTGTGGTGACTCCATAGCCATTGTTGGCTCCCTTGATATTTATGACAGTAACCATCTCGTCGAGACATCCGACTATCTCCTCGTATACTAAATTAGCACTAGCATACTTTTGTTTACCCTTGTTATTCCCTTGGTTATTTCCCTGATTATGATTCAGCATCAGATTCGTGTAGATTTTCAAGTCTTGGTTTCCGGCCGGCTGCTCGATGTTGATGACCTTATCCTCGATGAGGTCTTGGATGATATTCTTGAGTCTCATGCAGTTGGCGGTGGTGTGTCCTTTGACTTTGTGAAAGTCACACAAGAGATTCTCATTGTACCACGGTGGTTTGGTCATGGGCTCCATGTATTGTTCGGAGTTAGCGATTTTGATTAGGTTCTCCTTGACCAGTTTCTTCATGATAGACTCAATAGATTCACCAAGGGCTGTGAACTTCCTCTTGGGGGGAAACTTGTTGCGGGGAGGTGGTCCTCCTTGATTACCCACATTGTTGACTTGACTGGTAGAAGGTGGTTGTGACTATGCTACTACTGCATTAGTCTGCACATTATTGTGATTATGATTTTGCGGTTGATGATGGTTTTGGATATTTTGCTTAGGAGCACTGGTGACTACCTTAGCGTCGACCACGCTGTTGTTCATGATATTTTTGTTCCTCTACCATGTTCGAGGTTTATCATTGTAGTTGTTAGACAAGCGGTTATCACACAGTAAGGGCCCTTTCGATGTTGAGTACCTTTGGAATTAGTTGATCGTAAGACGTGATGCACTGCATTTTTAGGTAGAATTCCAAGTTTTCATCTAGATTGGCTATGATGGTGCAAACTTGTTGTTCCTCTGGCATGGTCCACTTGCTCTGATTGGCCTTGGACCACCATCTTTGCAAGAAGGATGCGAATAGCTCTCCTTTTCTTTGTTTGAGTGTAGATAGTTCTTCTAAACTGACATCCGCACCCATATTAAAAGAGTAATTTTTAAGGAAAGCCTCCACTATTTCCTCGAATGTTTTAATGCCCGTGGGTAGGCGAGAAAACCATTCCATAGCTGGACCAGTCAGGCTTCGGGGGAAGAGCTACATTAGATACGTGTCATCATATGTGACCTCCATGCAATACACCTGAAATTCCCTGACGTGGTTTTCAGGGTTGCCCGTTCCATTGTATTTATCAAATTTAGGGATCTCAAATCCCTTTGGGAATGGTACCATGGTGAGACTTCTATTGAATGGATAAGGGCACAAGTTTTCTGGTGTCCTTGTGGTTTTTCCTGCTTGCAAGTCCAACACCTACTGCGAGAGCAATTTTATCTGTGTTGCAACATCTTTGCTTGGATCGGGAGGTGGGATGAATGAGTGGTGAGGTGTTGGAGGTGTTTGATGGGTGGGGAGAGTACTGGTTGGCATTTGCTGCAAGCTAGGCTATGTGTTTAAGGCTTGTTGGTAAGCCTGCATTTGTGCCAACAATGCCTGTTGTTGATCTTGTTGTTGTTGTTCCAATAGCGCTTGCTGTTGGTCCATCTGTTGTTGTTCCCATGAAGCCTGTTGTAGGTCAATCTACTATTGAGCTAGTAATGCATGTTGTTGGTCTAGCTGCTATTGTGTCAACAATGCTTGTTGTTGGTCGAGCTGCTATTGTGCCAATAAAGCTTTTTGTTTAGCTTGGTGTTGTGCCTGAAAGTCTTGCAGGGCTTGTTGGCAGGCTTGCAGATGGATCGCTTGTAATTGCGCTTGGTATTGAGCTTGTGCCTGTTGTTGGGCTTGGGCATGAGCTTGCGCTTGGGCTTGAGCTTGGGCTTGAGCTTGGGCTTGAGCTTGAGCTTGAGCTTGTGCTTGAGCTTGTGCTTGGGCTTGGGCTTGAGCTTGAGCTTGAGCTTGGGCTTGAGCTTGCGCTTGGGCTTGTTGCTTTTGTTGTAGTACTCTTTGTTGGCTAGCCTTTTGGAAGGTTTGGATTAGAGTGGTGAATGAATTTGTTGTGTTGGCTTTTGGTGGGATTGGTGGTGGAACAAGAATTATGCCAATTGTCGTGGCGGGTGGAGGGGTTGTGGTGGCAATTGTGATTTGGGTTGTCGGGGGGGTGTTTGAGACGATTGGTCCTTGAGGAGGCATGCTTTGGGAGACTTGAGGACCAATAGATGCATTAACCATGGTGACAGGAATAGTTGCAATTTGTTGTGAGGATATGGGCAAAAGAAGCGGGTTCAAAGTGGTGGTCGGATTACTTGGATTAGCAAAAATTTCGATGGGCAAAGGTGGAAGACCTATTCCAAGAGGTGATGCAGATGCGAATGGAAGCGGGGGAAGGGATGATGCACCTATTTGGAAAGAGAAAGGATTGATAGCTTCTATCATTCCAATCAAGCCAACTTCCTCATGTGGTGGGGCAGTTGGTATATTCGATTGATAGGCTGGTGTGGCATGAAATGAGGATGAACCGGCGGGGTTATGAAATGTGAGCGGGATGTATGGGTGAGATGGGTTTTCCGGAATATTTGTAGCCAGTGTGGGGGTGATGAGTGCTTCTTTATTAGCCACAAGGCGGTGTTTTTGCAATTCTTGGAACATGGCACTCCCCTTGTTCACATTCGGGGAGGTTGGTGTGATGATTGATGTGGTGCAAGGTACTTCCTGGTTGATATTGGACAATGGGGATGCATCTGTACTAGTGCTTGTGTTAAGGTCGGGAGGGGGCATGACCCCTCCTCTTGCTATCATATTTAGGTATTTGAACATAGCACTAACAATCTTGTGGTTCTCTGGATTTTGAACCATTTCCATGATTTCATTTGGTGTCATCCCTGTGTCTTCATTTGTGTTGTCTTCTTGATGACTCTCCTCTTGAGGATTTTGTGATGATAAGGGAGAGTTGCTTGGGGGATTGCTTGATTCTGCTAGGCTCACTTCGGTGTTTAGATGACTCATGTCCATAGAAGCTGATATTTCTCTGATATTCTCCATGTCCTTCTTGTATTGAGATCTTGTTTGGACCATAAAAAATAGGGAGTTGTTCAATCCTAATCCTTTAGGTCCAAAAAGAGAAGAACTAAGGAATCTAAAAGATCAAAGATGGTGATAATGGTGATGGGTTAAATGGATGGGATGAGTGAGTGAAACCTTTTTGAATTTTTTTTTGAAGGTATGTGCTAAACTTGTAAGGGCTTTTGATTTGATTGATTGTGATAATTTGACTAGATGCGTTTAAGTCAAACAAAACTATTTGTGAAGTTGTTTTCCCTAGGAAGTTGTGTTATCCTAAGGGAACTTGCACAAAAGGATGAATTGACAAAGTGTGTTATGTCAATGTTTTGGATAACTAATAGACTTTAAGAAGTTGTGTTATCTCAAAGAAAATTTGTTCAATGATTTGAGACTAAGTTGGCTAAGTGTGTTAAGCCAAGGTATGATGATGTTGATTTAGCTCTCTAAGTTTAGCGTGATGATTGATTCTAGAGTTCTCAAAAAAGGTTTCATGATGAAATGAGATTTGGTTGATGGAGGAATGGATGAGAATGACAACTTTGATCTTGAACCTTAACCTAGATGCGACTCTCTCTACAAAACCTCGGTATTGAAGAACATGCTAGACTTCCTATGGGAGAAACGCAAACCTTTGAAAAAGTTTGGGATTTTGTTGACAATAAAATGCATACAATGTGGGATTGTTCCTTGAGGCCTTTTTGTAGAAATTGTATACAAGTCTTTCCCTTACTTCAAGGAGCATCTCAAGGCATTGCTCACAGATTTTTAGACTCACTTTCTTGAACTTTGGCTTTGGGATCTTAATCTTGCGGGAAATCATTGGAAACAACACATGCGAAATTCAATTTGTCTCTTTATCTTGGTTAAATGAGGTTCTTTTTATCCAAGACACTTGCTTGCTTAGGTTTTCAAACTGTATGTCTAATGTCCCATTCTCTTTCTCATCCCACAAGGTCCTTTGTGGGAAATTGAGGAAAATAGGGCAAAAGTTCCCTATATTTATCCTTATTGGAAACAAATGATGGTAGAACTTGTACACTTAGAAACCTCTAGGAATGTGATTCCTAGGGAAAGCAAGAGTGGGCAAGTTCGTCAATGGGTATTTGTTTCCCACAAGGTGTTTGAAATTTCAAGGCTTTTTGTGTATGTTCGTTTTTCAAATGTTTTGAAGATCAAGCAATGTGTTCTTTCCAAGCACTTTTACACTCCTAGGTTGATGAGACAATACCTTGTTGGGTTCCCACTTGGATAAATCCATCTACACATATCTTGTGTGAATGGCTAAATGCTTGACCACATTGGCTCCCCTCCACAACACTCACTTATTCAGGTCAGCCAAGCATTAGTACCCATGAATCTCCCATGGCATACTTTCCATTTCCACAACAAGACCGCATGTTATGTGGGGCGGCTTCAAAGGACATGACCTTTTGCACCAACAAGATAGACAAGGTTTTGGCCTTTTTCTAAACAAAGGGTTCTAATTCGGGCATTCCATTTGTGGGGGATTATCCAACATTGGCGAGAGTCCATTGCTGTCCATCTCGTCGGAATAATCCTTATGATATTGGCCTTTGTTCCAATATACACACTTATATCTTGGGTGGAAGTCACTTGGATTTAATGTGTTCCCGGTTGGGTCGTTCCCTTGGGTGATTACTCTTTCCCACAAGGTAGGCCCTCTAAGTTAACAAAAGCGAGTTAACATATCTCGTTGTTCACACAACCCTTGTTGAAAAACAAAGGGGAGAACCTCTGCAATATATCATGCTCACACTCGCATGTTTTGTTCAATTTTAAGTGCCCAAATCAAATGTGGAGGCAATCTTTTCGACAAGTTAATATCAATAAAATGCTTTTGATTCTCAAGATCGCTATAAAGCACGAGAGAAGCGCATACACATTTTAATGATATTAATTTGTTAAAAAGTTTGCAAAACATAAAAGACACATGTTCAATTTTAACCTTCAAACCAATGATGAGTTCATTTTAGAAGCACCAAGATTAAATGCGAAGTTTGCCTTGTTCAATTTTAAGTCCAAATTGAAATCTAGTATATTTCTAAGGTTCAATTTTAACCAAAAGATGAAGTCAAAATGGTTAATTTTAAGCCCCAAAAATAGATGTGGGATGTTCTAAAACTAAAATAAAAATCTAGCTCAACAAGCATTAAAAAATGCTTTTGTGAATTTCTGCCATCTTGCTTTTGCCTTGATTTAATTCCAATGTTCAACCTTCAAAAGAAAATATAAAGTTACTAAAAAATATTTCATAAAAATATCTCATGTATTAATGCCCTAATCATAAAAAATTACCATTTAAAAAAAAAAAAAACTTAACCCCCTTATGAACACAAAATATTTTCTTCCTCATTGTTTATTTCCCGAATTAAATCCTCTGTTGTTTTACCGTAGGCTGCAGTATTGCCATTGGTGGTTTAA